>BMAO01024214.1:0-198299 GCA_019973975.1 Trichonephila clavata
ACTACCACACCACACCAAAGGGAGGTAGTAAAAACACATACAAAAATTAACACTTATCTTGATAATTTGTAAAGGTACGTGATTCGCTCCCCAATGCCACCTTTTTCCACATAGCCACACTTTTTGTGATGTATTGGGTGTGGGAAGAAAAGGTATACATAAGCAAACTACCTGAAATAAGTAAATCCTTCGCAAACACTGTCAATGTCCTTTTATTGCATTCCAAAGCATATGGGATAATTTTATGGATAGCAGTGCACATAAAAGATCGTACTTCATAAAGATGTATATTTATGTCCGTGGAAATTAACGTTTTGGTTGCACGAGATATTTATATACGCCGGTGGCACTTAAGAGATTAAAGTCGTATTGTAGCCTTAGCGTCAAAATATAGTATTATTTAATTCAAAACATTGTTATTGTATAGAGGAAGGGGGCGCGATGAAAATTATGATTGAATATTGGGTCGCAAATGTTGAAAGTTTGAGAAGCACTAAACTAAGAAATTAAATATAAATTTCTGGCCTATTTTTTGTGTTAAAATGCTTTGTTTCACATAGGGGCGTAGCTTACAGGAAACGTTTTTGAAAAAAAAAATCATCATTTCTTATTATTTGTTACTTTTGAGACAAAATTTAGTGGAATTATAGCCTGTGTAAAATAGTCATGGTTCGATGGTGCGAAGTTAGAGAAATGTTTGTTGTGACTACAGATTCCTGACTGCTGAACCGTTTCGAACAAAAGACAGCCACAAGAGCAAAAGTTTTCACAGATTTTTTTAAAATTAGAAGTAAATGCATGTTGTTTTCGTAAGGTGATTATGAGAAAAATGCGCTGATGTATGCGAATGTTTAGGCACCATTGCTTTAAAAATGACAAGACCTCACAGGTTGTAGTGTGAGTCATCTATAGTGTGTGTACATCTGTACGTATCTCTTACTTATATAATAAAAAAGTGCAAAAATGCCTTTGTTTCCTCTGTTTCTCTAAACATTGGTGGTCGCCCTTCCATATCACATCCCCCCCCCCCCCGTGTTTTCTCACAACGCCAGTATGATCTCTACCTTCAGTCTTCAAACTGTGTTCCATCAAGCATATCCAGGGGTTCCACAAGTCAAAATAAAAATTCGAAAAGAAAAAGTAAGTATGTAAGCAAAACAAATTCTTATTCTCTATGGAGTTTAGATAATCACTAGAGGCAGCCTTTTTTTTTTTCAGTAGTTTCCTGTAGTTTTTATTATAACATAATAAAAAATATTGAAACATTTTTTCTTTATATGTGCTACCTAGATTATAAGCAATGTGTTGCTAATGTGTGTGTGATCCAAGGTTGCACAAAATTATTTTATACTTGCTAGTGCAATGTTTTGCACACCTAATACCTATAAAATAATATTTCTCAGAGGGAAAGAACACTAAGCTAGAATGTATAAATCAGAAGGCTTGCCAATGAAGGGGAAATAACAACTTATTGACATATCATATTGTGATTCTACGTTAAAATTTACATTTAAATGGGAACAGCTTCTAAATTTTAGGCTGCGAAATTTGCAGAATACATAGAAGTTTCACACATAGTTATAAACAATTAAATGCTTTTTTGAGCAACGTATTTATGTTATAAACATTTCTCTCGACGTATGAGGCAACAAAAACAAAATGCAAATACAAATTAATGCAGAATATGGAATGCAACTATAGGCAGATTCAATGAACTTAGATTTCCACATTTGTGTAAGAAAAAAAAAGTCCAACCCTGTTACTAAATATATTACAAGGGTTGAAATGACATCTATTGCGCGAATTAATGCTAGAAATACAGCGTTTCTCAAACTCTGGGTCGCGCCTTCCTACAGGGGCATAATAACTCTACGAGGAGGGTGTGTGCATATTGAAAAGTCGGAAACAAAAGATTATTAAAAAAATTAATTTACTGAAAGTAAACAAACAAAATACATTTTGAAATCATAAAAAATAAAATACACATTTGCACTGAAATAATACACTTATACGTATATCAGTACAGCGCAAATGTCTTTTATAATTAATTTAACGATACGAAGTTAAGAACAAGTTTAATAATTACCAGTAACCAAATGGGCTTGTCATATATAAAATTATATACAAAAATAAACTCTTATCTTGATAATTTGTAGGATTTATAATCAATCCCTTAACTGCCGATTAAAAGTTACGCGATTCGCTCCCCAATGCCACCGTTTTCCACGAAGGCGCGCGAATGTGATGTATTGAGGGGAGGGGAAGAAAATGAATAAATATATAAAGCAAATCCTCTGAACTAAGTAAATCCTTCGCAAACACTGAAAAGGTTCTTTTTTGCATTCCAAAGTTTTTGGAATAATTTTATGGATAGCAGTACACAGAAAAGATCGTACTTCGGAAAGACGTATATATACGTTCGGAGCAGTTAACGCTTTGGCTGATCGAAACGTTTATAAACGCCAGTGGCACTTAAGACTTTTAAATCGCATTGTAGCTTTAACGTCAAAGTATAGTATAGTTGAATTCAATACATTGTTATTAAATGGTGGGAAGGAGGGCGATGAAAATTATGATTAAATATTGGGTCGCAAATGTTGAAAGTTTGAGAAGCACTGGGCTAAGTGGATAAAATTACATGAAATAAGCGGGTAGATCTATGTACAGTGAAAATCGCTTAACACGAAACTGAGGGGGCTGAAATATTTTTTCATATTAAAGGATATTGCAAATAAAACAACACATATTCAACAAAATTAAGCTTGTTAAAGTGCATTTTGTTTACATAGATACGTATAAATGCATGTACTTAATAAAAATCAATGAAAAAAAAACATTCACAAGATCTTAATGAAATTTAATACAAAATTTTCAAGTTTTTTGGGAAACAAAACATTTATTGAGTTTTTGGAAAATAATCTGATACTTTTCTTTGTATTGTCTTTTTTATTATTAAATTGTCTAGAAATTGTTCGTTGTCGTCCGTTTTGTTATTCATTTCACCAATGGAATGTGCGTCTGAATAACTGCTCATACTCTTTTCATGATGTTCCTCATTTCTTATGCCTTGGGAACAGGAGGTGCATTATTCATTTAATTTTCACCGTCGGAATCTGTATCAATGAGATTTTTTTGAGCTTTGGAACAAACTCCAAAATGTCTTCCCTATCATGATTGGGGTTGTACACACATTATCAGCATGTTCTGCAACGAATTCTTCCGATGATACAGTAGGTGTTGTGAATTATGGACCAGGTGGTCTGAGTGGGTAGACAGTGGCGGCGTTAGGCGTCGGCGACCGCCGACGGCCTCGCAAAGTTTTTAATTATTTAAAATTATTTAAATTAAATTAAAATTTTTAATTATAAAAAATTTTATTTGTGTAATTTTTGTCATCATTTGAATAGCAATAAATCTCGTTTACTCATACATTAGTTTAACTATAATTCGGCTTTTTTTATATAATTTAACGTTTTCTTGACTGGGAAAAAAGGAGGCCTTGCGAACCCTAATTTCGCCGACGTCCAAGCGTGGTCCAGCGCCGCCACTGTGGGTAGAGTGTAGTTGACACCACTCTCAGACCCCACGTGGTCTATCTCGACAGAAACCATATGTTACGGATTCTGTCTCAGGGAATCTTGAGCTTGGCTTCGGTATAACTAGATGTGCTGTTGTTTTACTCGTAATTCTTGGCTTCGGCGTACCATGGTACCTGCAGGTGCCGTTGTTTACTAGGATTTTTATCTCGAATATTAGAATTATTCTCTTTATTATTTCAGTCTAATCAGTGTAACTTGATTTAATTTGCTAAAGTTTGTTAAGTTTATCGTTGAAAGTTTTGTTACCAATAAATCCAGGAAAAAGACAATTCTAGGACTCCAGAATATTATTATTATTTTTACTACTACACACACGCAGCAGTATATTTATTACAGTAGGAGAGTCCAATAAATACAGAAAAATAATGCGAAACCACCTCTCTGAAATCTCTGGTGTTTTCCGTATTTTGTTCATTAACAGAAGAGAAATCTTTTCGTGTTAAGATGGAGGGAAAATACATGAAAGTACATAGCAGTTTGTTGGGACCGTTGTATTATTTCGTGTTATATAATATTTCACTTTAAGCGTTTTCGCGTTAAACGTATTGCACTGTAAATCATGCTAAGCTTTTGATATGTTTTCTTTTATTATTGTTTTTAGTGAATATTGTGAATTTTTTGATTCGTCTATTTGATTATATAGCATCTTGTTACATTTTGGGATTTTTAAAAAAAACACATAAAACCCGCAATTTTTTTTAATATAGCACTAAAGTACCTACAACATAAAAAAAGATTTAGAACTTTGGTAAACTTCATTAACATTAACATTACTATGTAAATATTGAAACGTTTTTCAAACAGCTTTTGTAATGAAAATTATTTAATCAAATGAGCTGCAAGATTTTTCTCAAATATTTCTATACCAAATATAATAACGAGAATCTACCTTTTAATGGAAGTGTAACATTTTTTTTACTGAAAAGGAAAATGGGAGCTGTTATTGGGCGTTTTTAAAACCCTTAAGTAAAAAAAAAAAAATCACTTATTTAATCTCTTTTGTTTTTCTAAATGGTAAGGCTATTATTAAATTGAAAACTTTTAATTTCTCCAAATGCATATTGAATTTAAACACTCCTATGCCTTCGGTAATATTAACTATATTAGATATTTTTGTAAAGCAGCTTTCGTAAAAATCAATTTTGAGACGCCTTTGTTAAGTATTAATCCACAGTGCATTGCCAGTGTCACTGATAAACAAAACAAAAAAAAAACAAAAAAACTTTTTTTTATTGCGGTATAGCCAGCTCTGTCACGAACTTTGCTATCAAATGAAGGATGTACGTAAAAAGTAGACAATAATAGACAATGTATGTGAACCAACACACTGTGCACTAACATTCTGTTTTTCTTAAACTATGCTATGCTATTGGGAAATCGAGACTTAGTTTGATTTTTCAATAGCTATTTAAAATTATAAAATTTTATAAGATAAAATTTTATGGTTCCTATATAAGACACTAACTGTCTCTGGACTGAAGTGATCAGTTTAGCCTAGGGATAGGGTGTGTGCTTTCGAAACAAAGCTTCCTTCATTGGTGAGCCTGGGAACTTCGAACAACGCCACCTTCGCGCAGCAATCGTGGAACTATCTATCCACCGCAAATGCAACCAAAGCCGTCTCACACATGACGCAATCAACAAGTCGTCTGACTCATGACGCAACCTTCAAGCTGTCTCACTCATGACGCAACCTTCAAGCCGTCTCGCACGAACGAAGCAACCAGCAAAGCCGTTACAACCTCTAGTGACGCAACAGCGCCATAACAACGATATCGTTCATTCGCCTTACCGACTCACTGGTAGGGAAATGAGTGGCGGTGGTTCTAAGAAATACACTAACTACCTCTGGACTGAAGTGATCATTTTGGCCTAGGGGCAGGGTGTGTGTTTTCGGAACGGAAGGTACCGAGAACGAATCCTCCTTCACTAGTACAGATTCGCTTCGTCAGAGTTCAGGTGCCTCCCTCTGTGGAGGAAATTGGGTGTCAAAATTACTTGCGGTGACTGGCATGAACCTATATGATACCGAAACTAAAAAGAGATGAAAGTCCGGGGAATGTACTAGATCTGCAATGGCAAAACCATTTTCAATCCGCAACCCATTAGAAATAAAAGAAAAAGGTTACCTTGGGAACTTTACAGCTAAAACCGTCTCGCATTATTAGGTGGACGCTGTAGCCTAGATCATAGACTCGTAGCTGGTGTGTCATGAATTCGAGCTTAATGCCTCTGAAGACCAGCCGTGTAGAGGAGACAGATGCACGTTAAATCTGTTGAGACTCAAACATCCTGCCATTAGAGTGGTGTGAAAGTTAGGAGAGGGGAGCCAGCTCACACAACACAGGTGTCGTACTTGTTTCTTGACCATGGTTCGAAATTACGAAATACTGCAGAGTTTGAAACTATAACATGTCATATTAGATATCCTCATCTCTTGAATGTGATTCAAAATTAGAGATCCGACACTACTAAAAATCACGTAACTCTAAATTGAATATAATTCAAATTAATTTAGTAAATTCTAGTTAAATCAGTTCTTTATTGTTTATGTATGACAGAATAATTTAGAGCCACGATCTTTTATTAATATTATTATTATTTTAGCTTCATGAACATCGTTATTGCATAATGAAGGAAATCACAGAGTAACTAATCCACACATAATGCAAACATTTTGCCAAAACTATTGTAAACATAAAGTATGAAAGATAAAACATTTAATTTAAAGTGCTTATCAAACTAAAATACTCTGAATTAAATAAAAAAAACATTAATTTTTCAACATTTCAAATGTAAGCTAATCTATTTTAATTTACACAAAAGTAATTAAATTCTTTCGAAAATAGATAAAATCATTTTCTTTTTTATATGCTAATTAGGATAAAATTTACCAAGCGCTTAAAGTGGCACCACAATATCTTACCGAAAATTAAAATTTATGAAATAGACTTATTTACTGCTATTTCATTAATAGAAAAGAAAAGTTTTTGATGTACAAATATGTGCAAAAAACACTTGCATCACATGCTGCAAGAAGTATTTGACAAGGAAAACAGTAATATTACAACCGTCATGAACTCCTACAAAAAATAGAAAAAGAATAAATCTAAACAGTTTGAGCTACAAACAAACAAAAAAATCATTGAATTTCATTAAGTGGAACTAAAAAAAATCAGTTTTAAGCATAAATTTGGACAAAAAAAAAGATACATGTTCACTATTTTTACTCTTCGTGCCACTGAATTGTTAACAACTGAAGAAATGGCTTCTGTGCTGTTGGCTTTCCTTGCTAACTGAAATTTCTTTTCAAAATAACATAGAAGTACCTTCTCATAAGTGGGAAAATTATTTGGCAACAAATCTCTCAAACAGCTAAATATGAATGAATCAAAGAACAGTCTTGTATTTTTCTTGAACGTTGACGAATCCATTTTATAAGCAAACCGAATAGAATAAATCAATTCAAAACATTATTGAGAAATATTGATGCCAAGCAGGAAACTCAATGTAGAATGCTACTCATTTGTCGTTTGGTGACGTTTGTCACCAAAGGCATTGAAATAATGTGCAGCTAATTCAAGATGGAGGTGTGAGAGGAAGGAACAGGCAATAGAATAAACATGTGACGGGTCTATACGCGTCCTTCTATTAACCTCTGGGGTAATCTTTGTGCTCTAAAAATTAACAACCCTTTTTTGAAGAAGAAACCGTGATATGCAGATTAAGTTTATTATGTATAGGTTCATTATATATATTATATATAGGTTTATTATATACAGGTTCACGTGCTAAAAAAGGTTAGTTAAAGCTAAATATAGTGTGATATAAGTTGGAGATATATGCGGAAGAGAGTTAATAAGTCAGTGTGAGAGAAGAAAGAGAGGAAGTTGGAATTATAAAGAGATTAAAGGAATACGCATTAAAGGATAATAAGACTACCCACAGTTCAGGTATTAGTCACATTTATATTACGTTTTGATATTTAATTAATTAATAAGATTTAAGTGGCAATTAGTTACATATCTATAGTTTAAAGCAATATTAAGGTAGAAGATTGATTAATACAAAGTGGATCAATTATTACAAGTATTCTCCAAAAATGCGACTCTTGTCAACTTGCCTCTGCTTGCTAATCGGAAACATCTCGTTTAATCTGATTCATTGAATTGTTTTTGAGTTAATTAAAGTGCTGAATAAATAATTAAAAATTATCATGTGGAATCGTTCTTCACTTCCTCCTACATCTTTAACAGGGTCACAGGGTAGACAGTTATAAACAGTACGACAGTTACAGGGTGTTACAAACAGTACGAACGAATAACAGCCTCGTTCTTTGTTCTCAGTTGGGCAATGGACAGTGAATTCAGACCACTGAACCACTCTCATACTAAACTGCCAATGCTATTTCTATTTTTTTTAAAAAAATTAGAATTCGTTTGATTCTCTCTATGGTTATTGTGGATCCTTAAGAGCTTATAAAGACTTGTTCTTAAAAATTGCGAAAATTGGGAAAATATTATCTTTTTTTTTCTTTTTATTATTATTATTTTTAGCGCGTTTTTCACGTAGTGTAAAAAAAGCGCTATTAGGACGCAAATTTCGTCTTCGTCCTCGTCTTCGTTCCATATTTTGTCGTACCTTTTTCTCAGCCAATAAGCAACCGATTGACCTCGGGTTTTCGGCATTTGGTCGCATTTGTGCCCTAGATGAGCCAAATCATATTTAAGTTTAATAATTTTTAAATTTTTTTAAAAAATTTTTTTTAAAAAAATTTTTAATTTTTAAAAAAATTTTAAGTTACAAATTTTTTTAAAAAATCTTTTTACTACTTTCTGTAAGTAAAAAGTTCATTAGTTGCATTATTGTAAAATACAACATGTGAAAAACGCGATTAAATTACTTGGCCATGCCAATGATTGATATCTTGTTTTATTTGTATACTTTAAGGGTCCCGTAGACAGAAATTCCAACTCTAAAACGATGAAAGCGCCCTCTTCTGGGAGGGGGGAATGGGCGTTCCTAAAAGAAAGGCCAAGTACTCATGAGTACTGGTCTTAGTGATCGGAGGTAAATAGTTCCTTCATAAAAGATAAATTATATGCCTTTTTTTTCTTAATTTTCAATATTTTCTTGACTTTGAAATAAACATTTTTTTCAAGCTATTATTTTTCCAAATATGCATTTACTTGATCCCATTTTCTGATGATTATGTTCTGACAGCTGTCATGATGAAAGAAAATGACGTCACAGAATCATACAAGCCTCTTCTACAACAGTTGAGAGAGGGATTCTAAGTGCAAAGGGAGCTCGAGACAGGAACCCCCCCCCCTCTCTTTCGCCTTCTATTTTTGTTCTTGGAGGGTTCAGTTTACAACCAACTGAAGACTATTTATATGACAACTGACCCCTCTTTTACTGCCCACCCCATGGCAGTTTTCAATTACATGAAAACTGTGCCCGACATTCTAGTTGTACAAAGAAACTGCTTTTTTCCCGCTGTTTCGTTTCTGTTTTGAGGAACATCAGTTTTTCATTTGAATTTCATAAAAATATAAGTTTTAGTTAAGGCAAAAACCTTTATTTATATATATATATATATATATATATATATATATATATTTCGATACATTCAAAACAATTTTCTGTGATATTCTTCAATACTAAATTGCATCAAAATCCTTTTTTAAACAGTTTAATGACAAGAGAAATTTATAAAATTAATGGAATGAATAGTGTAATGTGATTTAAATTATTCCCTTTCCTGAAATATTTCAGGTCAGTTCTTTATTTCCGATTCAATTCAATAATTTTATTTAAAAACGGTTTAAGACATGTAACAAAAAAAATCTTATATAAATTTAATAAAGTACAGTGGCGTAACTACCAATGGGCTAGGTAGTGCCGTGCACAGGGGCCCTTGAGCTCAGGGGACCCTCACGCCTTGACCACCAAGCAAGTCGAGCTTGCGATAATTTCTCCCATAATTGAGGTATAAATATAAAAGATTGTTACATAGCTGTAATCATGGCAACTCCGTTGAAAGTAATTTCAAACTTGTAAGGAATTCCCCTAAATTCTTTCCTTTGTTTATGTATAGTGTTGCGAATTTTACTTATTAAAAAGTTTATATTATTTTTCAATTTTTTCATTTTTCTAATCTTTACTTGAAAATAAACATCAAGTTCCATGAAATGTCTTACTATACATCTAAAAAACTACACAGGAAGCTATTTCTTCTTGGTCATTTTATTTTTTATAACAATATGATTCAAAATAAGCTATTTTCCTGTTTCAATGTTTCGCAATCTGGTATCTGCAACAGACTGATGTAATTTTGACCCCCCTCCTCTGTTTATTCCTGTGTTTTATTTTAAATAATTATAATAATTTTGTATTATATTTTCTTGTTTGTGCATATTCCTTTTATCATTTCCTGTCTATCACATGTCAAATCGAACCTGGGTAATCACTAAATTCACAAGAAAACTCATATGCATACATGTAAGTAGTTTGTAGCTTTGCTTTCCTATGTTCTGCAGAGCTTGACACAGGGCTGATGTGAACCAGCTTTGTATATATATATATATATAAAATACTCTAATATATTTTTAATTAATAAAACTCCACCAATATTCTCTCTTTTTTTTGCACCAAGACCTTTGGATACCTAGCTACGCCACTGATAAAGTATATTGAGTATTGGTTTGGGGACCCACACAATTTTTTGGAAGACCAGTTTTATAGTGTTGGAATTTCTAATATAAATACAGTTACAAAAAAAAGGAACGAGTCTTACAGTAGTCGCATATGATGTGTAACATTACATGTTATCCTGGTAAATACGCAATAGTAAGATAAATCCTGGAAAAAATTAATCGGGTATGATTGGAAATAATTTTCTATCAAATAATTTTATCTTTAATGAAAATTTTATTTAATTAACACAAAGAGTCATGTAATTTTTTAGCAAAAATAAATATTCTTGTTCAATTTGGGGAAGACACACACACAATAGACTTATGATGACTAAAATCTGACACATATACTTGAGATTTTAAAGTATTTAATAACCTTTGAAAAACAACGTCAATAACAGTACCACTGTTAGCTGTCGATATATTTCGGTTTGTGTTCATTTCGAGCTTGAGCTCATCATTCAAAAAAGCTATGAGCGGACAATCATAAAGTTACCTGACTGACAAACAGATTTGGTAAAGCAGTAATTGGTTCGGCCGTTTGTTTCTGAGAGATTTGTGTTCGTTGCAAAAAAAAAAAAAAAAAAAAAAAAACCTGCTGCGTGGAGTTGAATTTTGTGCAATTCTTTTCGGCTGTACTCCTTCAGTTTTTAATTTTTTTTTCTCACGTTTCTTTTGTCGAAAATCTCGCATACATTCTGCTTTGGATTTACTCGTCTCGGTAAATCACAAAATCGTTTTAAAGTTATTGTATTCCAGATTTTAATTTCAATTAACTTTTTTCACTAATCATACTAAATAGTTTTCTTATTTATCACACTAATGTTATATTTTTAATATCACAAACAGAAACCAGCAATATATTTTTTTAAAAAATAAAAATAATTTAAATCAGCTTTTAAAACCGTGGAGGATTATATACCATAATGACTAAAGACGCGAGATTCCCAAGTTCAAAAAAGGTAATGAAGAATACAAAGAAACTGTAAACTCAAGTGTCATTCTCGCTATCCGATCTTGGCTTAGAACAGGGATGGCCAACTCAAATGACCTTGCGGGCCACTTCGGAAAAACATTATAATCCTGCGGGCTGCAAACAAAAATTATATATCTTTATATTATATTTAGACCCATCACAAACATTTATTGGAATGAAAATTTAAAACGGAATGAATTATTATTGATTTCATTATTTTTCATCTATACAAGCATAGATAATTTATAATAATAATGCAAGGATCAAATATGTCTAATTCTAGCAATAGGCAGCGCGATGGAGTTACAGGAATCGAGTGTGATGCTGCGCTGCAATACCGCACACTTCTAAGAATGTATTAAAATAAAAGAAAGGTAATAAAATAGAAACAGTTATGAAGTATATTTGTTACAAAACACTACATTAAAAACAAAAATATTGTACAAAATAATCATATTTTGTAATGAATCTCGAGGGCCGCAAAATTATTCAAGGCCGCGGGTTGGCCACCCTTGGCTTAGAATTACGAAGTCTGTCGCAAATAACATATATGGCTCTAGAGCAGTGGTCTTCAAACTTTTTCAACTCAAGGAACCCTTTGAACTTGAAAGTGTTTTTGTGGAACCCCTTGAACTAGAAAGTGTTTTCGTAGAACCCCTAGAACTAGAAAGTGTTTTCGTACAACCCCATTCCAATCAGAATTTCCCGGGATTTTTGGGGAAAATCTATATATATATATAATTCCTCAGATGTCAAACATTGAAATTGTGGAGTGAGTGAGTGAATATTAACGTCACACTGTTCAGCTACACGAGAGCTTTTGGTAACGGACCTCGTAATTTTGAACCATGGTCAAGTGACGGGGATGACACCTGAGATAGCACCTCATCTCCTAACTACCACACCACACCAAAGGAAGGACGTTTGAGCTCTCGACAGATTTAACGTGCATCGCGCCCCTACACGGTGGGTCTTTAGTGGTGCTGGGCTTGAACTTTAAAATTGTGGAACTATTTGCCTGTATTTGTACTTGCAGTGCATTCTTCATAGCGCATTAACTTAGAATTCATTTTGAAAAAAAAAAGCATTGTTGAGTTATCTTGAATAATATATGAAACACATGTATAAATGAAAATGCAAAATGTAGATACTGCTTTCCAGACAGAAATTTTTTTAAAAAATTTCTGCAATGTTATTTCTAAGTTGAATTTTCAGTGAAGGAAATAAAAACGGAATAAAAACATCAGTAGCAATAGTAAATAAATTAATTGAAATTTATATGTTTTAAGAAGAAACTATTAAAGTTACTAAAAATATTCTTAAAATTATGGAAAACTTTCTGATTTATTTTAAATCAATGGTATTTCATCTTCGGAATATTTGAATCTTATTTAAAATGCGATGATCAATAAATCCATTTAGTATGTGGAAACTTTCACAATATTTGAAATGAACAGCGGAACAAGAATTTAGAAAAAAAGAAATACACACTTTTCTTTCCAATTCCTGAAATTCTGTCCTATATTCTTCTTTCGTTTAGCCGAAAGAAATAATCTTTTTTTGAAGCTGCGACGATGATCCATTTTATTTAATAACTGAAATAAACTGTGCAAAATAAGTTTTAAAACAGCTGATATTCAAATAACTTAAACTTGGAAAAAAACACAGGAATTTCAATTTGGAGATATGTAAGAAAAGAATGCGAAATCTGATTCACTTTACCCTGACGATTCAAATGCATTTAATAAATATTAATTGTTCATTTTAATTATTAATAAAATATAACTTATTTAGTATATATAAATAATTTTAAGAAAGGTGGAATAAAAAACAGAGGATAGCTTTTTGTACAAAACGTATTTGTAGTTATTTTCAAGCACAGACTCAAACTTTCCTAAGAATGATGTAATTGTAAATAGTATCTTGAATGCCTATAGATTCTTAGAAAACAAGACCCATTTTAGGGGGGGGGGGACATCTCTGTTACACAATCCACCGAAGAGTCATAAATTACCACCTTTCACCAAGGGAACGCAGGGAAAATTTCATGTATCCTTCCGCAAGAAGGCAGAGTTACAAGTTTACTTCCCCTCATTCCAAATATACAATGCTGACTTATTTAATTACTCGCAAATAAATTAGTTTAAAAATTTTAAAGTATATGCGTTTGAAAGAGCATAAAAAATAAAGGATTTCCGCTGAAAAACTTTTTTTATCCGATAATTGAAAATATTTTTATGATCGTTTCAACGCACTAAATGTAAATTTTCAAGCTTTTAATAAATATTTAAAAATATCTAGAAATTTTTTTAAAAAAATCGAAATTAAGAGAAACATTAATTTTTTTTTTTATCTTTAGGATGCATTTTGTTTCATACAGTTAAAAGCAATACCTTAGACGTAAATTGAATTATATGAAACTCCATAGGATTAACATTACACTCGGGTTTTCGTGGTGGCGTGTCACCGGGAGCCTTAAGAGGTTTGTATGTTCAGAAAATATTCTCTAAATAGAGATATATTTTTCCTTTATATAGCAGAACTCGTTGCAAAGTTTTTCTACTGTAAAATTTTATTTAAAAAAAAAGGGGTGAAGTTTTTAAAAAATTACTTCAAAAATGTAAAATATCCCCCCCCCTTCCCCCCCCCCTCGAATTTATAGTCATTTTGGGATTGGACGTTATTTTCAGATTATAATTTTCATTCCCCTTTTTCTTTTAGATATCTGGGTAATTTTTTATTTCCTTTTTATTTTAATATGTTTCAAGCGCAATTTTCCCGATCTATAGTAGACCGAAAATATAAATTTGTGATCCCATTAAGTATACCAAATATCTTTGCATTACTTTTCTTTATTTCGTATTACATTCAGAAAATCAACTAATATACTTAACATTTGGAAACCAGGTCTCAAAATCTCTGTATAAATTTAGTATTCTCTTTTCGTTCTTTGATAGCGGTTAAAAATTACCAAAAGTGATAGTTGTGCTGGTTGAATATTTGCTATTTGAGAAGAAACAAGTAAAAAATTTCCAAACATTTAAATTTATAAAATTCTAGAATAGGATGAATCTAATTTATTGAACCAGAAAAGAACAGTAACATTTTCAATGCACATTCATGTCATTAAAACCATATTTCTTGGTGGAAAAAAAACTGCACAAATATTTTCCCCTTAAAATTTTCAACACACACACACATTAATGTATTTTGAATACATAGGCAAATTAATTTTTTAAAATGTCGTTTTTCAATTTCCTTTTGTTACGAAAATTCAAAATTGGATACTTTAAATGGCGATTTGTAAGAGAAAAAAAGCTTATGAGTAACAATTGATTATAATCATTAAGAAATGCAGTTTCAGATTCATAAGATATATATTAGAAATTATATTTTAGACGGTTACGATAACATATTTTCTAGAGTTAGCTGTTAGAATTATTAATTTTTGTCTTTATTTGGGGAAAGTTGACGTGCTTGAAAGAAATGATAACTCCATTATCGTACTAATTTGTACTTATTTAAATTTGTAACGAAATGCAATGATTTTGGTATGGTCGGTCGTTTCGCGGTCTTCGGTCTTCTCTTACAAAGAAATATTACGATACTTTTTTACACTGTAAAAAAATAAGAAATTTTATTGACAATACCATGTATTTTTTAAGCGATTCAAAATGCTAATCCAAACGTTTTGTGTATTTCATGGGAAATATATCAAGATTCAATATCAATTAAAATAAATTATATTCTGCAGTATTTTTTATTATTTTTTATATAAAATTAAATCAAATGGAGCAAAGAATTTAAAAAAAAAACATAATTCTGGAAGAAAAGACAATGTTCGAATTAAAATGCTCTTATTCTAAATTTTATCATGCTTTTAAATTTTCATATTTCATCTAAAAAATATGTCACACAAATTACAGATACTTATTTTATTTGTAGTGTGTAAGAAATAAAAATATAGATATAGACATTTTTTGTTTTCGATATATAAAAATACAAATACTGTTATGTATTTATTTATATAGTTGATAAAATAAATATCATGACATACGTAAAGGTTTTACTTTTAATAAATATTATTTTTAAGAGTTCAAAATTGTTATTCGCTCTAATAAATCAAAATACAAAAATTTTAAGAATCAAATACAATGAGAAGTCTCTTCACGGCTTTTGCTTTCAAATGTTCCACTTGTTTCTTATAATTCAAATGGAAATCAAGCATACATCCGAGATAGGTAGTAGCATCACTAGTCTACAAAGTTTCTCCCTGGAACTGGAGATTGGAATTATTGATTTCTTATTCGATATTTTTGTATACGATGCAGTCTTGGAAAAAGATTTTCATTCCTTACACCTTTCGCTTCATAACAGCATTTATGTGTTATTTTTTAAACATCAAATAAAAAACGAGAAATATTTTTACTGTCGATATTGTATTTGTTTTAAATATTAAAAAAATCTATTTTTAAAGTTTCTCAAGAAAATTATCATAGAAATTTGGGGAGAAAAAAATTATCACATGGAGCAAAGAAGAAGTTAGGAGGATGAAGATCCATGGCATTTATCTTGCTTTCTATCAACAGTACGATCAAGATTAAACAAAATCAATAAAATCGATTTTTTACATGGTTGAAAGTTTTACAAAATGGCAGTTTTTAGCTTTAGAATTATTCACATGTATTAATAAGAATTTTTTATTATAAGTTTTTATTATTTTATTAAATACATATATTTTTTTAAAGTAGCACAGGGTATTAGGAAATTTAAATTTTAAACTAATATTTCACTTTCGAAATTTTTCTCCCAACTTTAAATTAATACTTTTTGAACCTATATTCTTAGTGTGTTGAAGTATCTATTTTGTGCATCCAATAGAAAATTTACAATGCTTAAACACAAATGAACACTAAATCACAACTCAATAAATTACAGGGGAAAAAAACGAAAGACAAAGCTATTTAAAAATTACATCTCTCTCCTCTCTCTCTCTCCTCTTACTCTCTTCTCTCTCCTCTCGCTCTCTTCGCTCTCTTCTCTCTCTATTCGTTCTCTCTTACCTACGAGAAATGCAACTAAGGTAAAACTAAAATTAACAAGCTATATATTGATGTGTTTTTATTTATACTTTAAACACATAAGTTTTCATACATATAAATATTATTTTTAAATACCATTATTAGAATCGAGTTCTTTAACTGTTAAGTTGCAGTAACACCTCGTCTACAAAGTGAGATTAGTCCAAAAATTTAATCACGAACCTGAATCAAGGACTACAGTAAATCTGAGTTACATTAAACAAATATTTTTATAATTCATCCCAAGTAAGTAGTGTGTTAGCAATTGATTTTAATCCAATTATATCAAAACTACACTGTGTGTGTTCTCAGACAGGCTCATAACATTCAGAATGCTTACCTCATCTTTTATTCAATTGTCCATCCAATTATTCTCATAGATTTAAAAAAGTAGAAAATCGAATGCAAGTCATAAAATTTTGTAATATTCGCACAAATGGATTATTTATTAAGAGGTGGTGTGTGTAAATCAAACTTTTCCGGTTTTGCCCTTTAACGATATACAACATGAACTTTATCATTTGATTTTTCGCCAGAAAATGTACACTGGTGTCCAAAAGTTAAGCATAAATCGTAAAATGCGAAAAACATGGAGTAAATATTCGTAAAATTATTCTAAATTTCTTGCGGATATTAATTGGGTGAAGAAGAAACATTGGGTTTATGCAAAACTTTTCAGTCGACTATGTCCTGTGCGAAACACCGGCGCATGTCGGAATGCGGAGAAACCGATTCACGCAGCATAGGCAGTTCAGACAAGTTTCGTGCAACTGATGTGCGAAGGAACGTTATTAACCATCACACAAGGTGAATGATGGCACAAAGACGCCAATTGGACATGTTTACGAAAGGAAGAATCGTTGGAATGCTGGAATCCTCACGATCACAAACCGAAGTGTCTCGAATTCTGAATGTGGACCAGTCTGTGATCTCAAGACTGTGGCAGAGGTTTTAAAGAACGGGAGATGTTACCCGACAACCAGTATCAGGTAGACCAGAGAGTCACAACCCCTCGCCAAAACCGATATCTGGTAATAAGTGTTATATTAGCGGTTCTATTAGCGTTTTATTATATTTCACCATATACTCTAAGATTTTCTTCAATTTATTTCAAAATTTTACTGAAATTTTTATAAATTCATATTGTATTTTACTTATTTGGGTACTTGCGTACTATATAGCTAATTCAAAAAGCATCGCCAAATACCGCTATATGCAGAAAATAGCGAAAATCCGTTCCCTTGCATTATGACGTTTGAGAAAAATAATGGTAGCGTGAGAGTTTTGAATTTAAATATTTGGTTTATTTATGTCACAGCTATTAATTACAGTATATACATTTACATTGAAGTATTTCAAAATATTGGTTATTTCATTAGAGTCCAGTATATGTTATTTGTGAGGGAAGAGGCAGCAACCGTTCTCTTCGATGTTTTCCAACGGACTTCCTCTGCCCTCTCCAGGGTCACAGGATGGAAGCGCGCGCGCGGTCGCCCCTTTATCCTCGAATTACATCCATCTCGTGGGTGGAGTTGTGTTTTCTCGCGGTGTCAAAGGTTACCGGGGTGATGACAGAAAACAGGACCTAGCAATATTTAAGGATGCACGAGTGCATAGGAACGCGGTTATCCTATCCTCAAAAAGAAACCGACTTTTCAGCTGTATGACGTGAAAACGTCGCATTATGTATAAAAGAAACAATCTTGATCACGCATGCTCGAAAATCAGTTATTACAAACTGTACCCTTTCCTCGGATGTTAAAACAAATTATTCTTGTTTGTGCATGATCGAAAATAATAACATTGTGGCGAAGTCAAATCGAGGGCAGTTTGCTACCACTCTTTTCATTTTTGACATCCAGGAGAAAACAGAATCACCAGATGGGCTTTTTCTTTCAAAGTAAACTAAAGATTCTTCTCTCAAGCCTTGAGGCGAAACAGAATTTGAGCCGACTCTAGAACTGTTTGATGTTACTTCTCTTTTTTTTTTCCTCCGCACCCAAAGGCAAATAGATTCAACAGATGGCATTTTCTTCAAAGCGCTCAGTAGAAGAGATCCGAAGGCTGCCCATTCTTTCGTTACCTTTCACAGAGACCGTAATACACTTGTATGGAAAGGAGTATAGACTTTTGTCAGGAAGAAATGCCAAGGAGTATATTCTCTCAGTGTCGAAGTGACAGGTTTATTTATATATACCCTTTATATGTTTTACGAGGTGTGGCGATATAGGTACCTCAGTAAAGACAAACTTTTGTCCCTGAAGAACCCATGACGGTTGGGTCTAAGACAAAGCCTGCTGTATGTAGATCTGTGTTCCTTACCAATCAGAAATTATTGTTGGCATAAAAGAGATCTACTCAGGTGATATTGTAATGATAGTTGGGTTTCCCCAACCATCAATGTACAGAGTTAGAAGGAAAACTAACCATAATCAAAACAGCACAATTTATTTACATGTCTTAACAACCTATTAGGAACCTGAGATTAGGACCTGATTAGTTTTGACCTGAGATTAGGAATTGCACCGTAAACTAATTTAAGGGAGTAAGAGCGAGGAAGAAATATAAGTAAATTTGGTATAACTTTAATAACTTACTTTAAGACAACGCTAATCTGAATGAAATATCAAATTGACCAATAGTAAATTATAACTGTTAAGCAGATAATTTACTGCGCTTCCTCATTCAGCTTTCTTTTGTCTTACATTAATCTTCACTGCTATTCTGTAGCTTCTAAACTCTCTCTCTTCTTCTAGAATCCGAAAGCTAATACTTAAATAAACAACATGATTTATATATATCGCGTCTTCTTCTTCGGGAGGAAGTTGTCAATTCAATAATATTTTAAGAAAGTATTTCCCCAAGAGTAGTATTAGGAAAAATGCGGATAGACCCGTTACAACCTCCCCCCCCCCCCTGTGAAGGAGACGTGACAACCTGACAAAATTTAGATTAATAAAATTTAGTACTGATTCAAGACTTGCCAAAAAAAAATTAAAGTTATTCTAATTCTTGATCAGATTCGCACGCAGCGACCACACGCAAAAATCAACTAATCTACATTCATATTTAAATTTTAATCGGTGCATTTCAGTACAATACCAAAAAAAGTACACCCCATTCGGGCTAGGACCAGGGGAAAACCTCTCTTGAAGGAAAAAACCCTAGCCGTGCACTATACAAAACTTAAATATTTAACAAATGTTGTATACTGCATTACCTGATTATAAAATAATTTTTCTTCTTTACTTTCCTCATCACTTCTATGGCATTCAGGGTTTGCCACCCTGAAATGGAAACGGGATCACTACCACATAATAATTTGCATCTATACAGTGATTATTTTTAATCATCAATATATTACGTCATTCATATATTTCTAATACTAATCGCTTTAAAATACATAATTTCACATATATAAACACCATCTAGTTTTTTTCAAAAACTCCCCTTTCTTTCGCGCTGCGCGGTTAGAGTTATTGTTAATTGCTCATATTTACGCCGCGTCCCCAAACCAGATATTATATATACGCACATAAATGCGTACAATTTTTCAAATATACTATACAATAAGTAAACAATTCAAGAAATTCTCGCTTATTAGCCACGCCTTATTTAGTAGCAAAACAAATGTATACAAACAAATGTTTTCCACATTTTGGAATAAATTTAAAAACGAAAGTTAATTTTTCGAAAAGAAAAATGCACCCAGTTTTTGCACCAGTTTATCGTCATCAGTTAAATATTTAATCAGTTAGGATAATAATAGAAATGATATATCTTACTATAGAAATGGTATACTGATAGTCAAGGGAAAAATTAATTTAATTATCAAGAGATTATGTCATTATCATTATAATAGATATACATCAAATAATAGATTTGCAAAGAAAGAAGATTTATAATCTTGTATTTTAAGAAAATTTATCCATTTTCTTCCATACTGAGGATTTTTCCACTTAAAGAGAGGGGGGGGGGGATGATTAAATTGAGAAGCATACAATTTTTTTTAAAACTTAACTTCAATTTATTTCTTTGAATAGTTAAGATTTTTTCTTTAAAAATATTTTTCAAAGGTTCATTTCAATTACGTTTCCCATAAATATTAAGGAAAACTTTTCATACAAAACATATTAAATAGAAGGAAATAACACTAGTATTTGGATAGATATTTTGTATTGATTATATTAAAATCTGAATATCTTTTTGAAGAATTGTCGTAAAAGATAAAATTATTCTAATTTGATATGTGTCTTATATTTGTGAAAATCTATTTTTGTCTTCATATCCAGTTTAAATTTCAATGAGAGTTTTGAAAAAAATAAATAAATTCGTAAATGAAATTTAATTTACTTCATTTAACCACATATTTTATTCGATTTTGAAGAAAAAAAATTTAAAGTGGATTGGAGATTATTAAAAAAATTTTAAAACATTCATGCTTGAGAAATTCTAAATAATTTGAAAATAATTCGTTACTACGCAGAGAGAGTTTTCCGAGCGGTTCGTCTGGCGCACATGCTTTTTGCAAACTGATTCTTCTCAAAGCTGCGATTAAGAGATCAACTTTAAACTAGTTGTTGGGGAAGTTTTAATGCCCTTTCAACAGTTTCCGGTCTTCATTTTCGATAGTTATTAAAGTAATCACCAATTCTCAATAGTTAATTAATTCTATAAAAAATACTTTAAAGGTGATTTTCTTCAAACTGTAGTCTTAACGCTATTCGTTAATTAATAACATTTTCAAAAAAAAAAAAAAAAAGCTGTGTAAAAGGTATTAAAAAAATTGTGTGTGTGTCGGCTCCGACGCAAGACTGGAATTTACTCCTAAAGAACAGTTGTCTTAGATTATACAGTAAGCAAACAAGGTAAATAAACGCATCTCATATAATACTGAAAGCAAGCATGTATTTTTTTTGGTTCTATTTCCATTTTTCATATTGATTAAAATATGTAATATATAAAATTCTCGTGTCACAGTGTTTGTAACCAAATTCCTCCGAAACGGTGTGGCCGATTCTTATGAAATTTTGTGCGTATATTCATTAGGTCTGAGAATACGACGTAAACTATTTTTCATTCCGATATTGTAATTAGTTAAAAAGATATTAATTAAAAACCTTAAAACGCTTAATTGTCTTAACCCTGCGCGTTATTTTTTCCGCCTAGCGTCGTGAATGAACAGAGGGTGAAATTTTTCGGTATTCTCGACGTTATTTAAACAGCCATCCGATTTTTGTTTTTTAAATCAGACAAAAAGTAATTACAGAATCGGAAAGATCGTTTCTTTCGCCACGATACAGTATAATTTTTTTTTCAAAATAATAATATTTTCTATTTTTTAAGATTTTTTTTTTAAAAATAGTTAATATTGATGCGTTTTTATGAAAATTATTTCGAAATCGTTGCGTACGAATTTATCTTCGTGTTATGAAACCGATATTCTACACTAAATAACTTCAATCCTTTTTTTTTTAGAACCAGTCATTTAAAAAATAAAATGCCCAAAACGTTTTTTTAAAGATTTTTCGAAAAATTGTCGAAATTTTTAACTTAACATTGAATAACTTCGTTATTTATAAAGATTATCATACGAAACTTTTGTTGCGTTTGTAGAATAATGTTATCAAACTTTTGTACGAAGATTGAAAAAATTGCTTAAAAATTAAGGATTTTAAATTTTTTTTTGTGATTTTCGTAAAATAACGTTATTGCAAGAAATAATCTAAACAGTATTTTTTGTATATTTTTTATTTAAAAGTCCTTCGTTTTCAAAATTAATGTGTGAAGTTTGAAAGCATTAACTTAAAAATTAAGCCCTAAAAAATAAAAACTTTAATAAAAAATACGCGATTTTACAGTTTGCCAAGCCTTGGCGTCGAAAAATGGTTTCGCACCAAATAGCTTTCAACTGTTTCACCTGAAACTTCACATCTAACTCAAGGGTTACACCAAAAAGTTCTGATTTAAACATGCGAAAATCAGCAAATTTTGCGAGTAAAAAAAATGCGAGTGAAAAAGTTACTTTCTTCGATTTTCATCATTTTCTCTTTATATAATTTTCAAAATTAAATCATTATTGATGTCAGATTAAGATGAAAGAATGTATTCAATACATTTCTGAGATTCATTTAAAATATTTATCTGTATCAAATCAATGATTTAAAAAATAAAAAGCCAAAAACTTTTTTGAACAAATTTTGATAAAACACTCAAAATACTTAAATCAATCGTTTAATGATTTCTTCTTTAAAAGAGATAATTGCATGAAACTTTATTCCCACATGTGTCGAACATTTCAAAAAATCTTCACAATTTTACTTCAAGATTAAATAGTAGCAAAATTTTGTAATTTGAAAAATTTCTACTTTTTTGTCTTTTTTCAACATACAACTATTTTTAAAAAGGCTACATTTTCGTTTCCGAGGACTAAAAAACTGCAACGAAGAATTGGAAAGTGGGTGAGGGATTTATAAATTCGCACTGTTCACCTTTTCGAGAGTTTTTGGCGACGGACTTCGAAATTTTAAGCCACGGTCAAGTGATGAGGACAACACTTGAGCTTTCACCCATCTCTCCTAATTACCACACCAACATAAGAACAAATTTCGAAAAAGGGAGTTTTTATGACATAGTTAAAGAAATTACTCACATCGCGCGCGTACACACACACACACATAAGTGCTATCGTCCTAAGGGAAACAGGAAATTCCCATGGGGATAAAGTTATTCACTCGGTAAAAACCCGTGCTACCCCGGGGTAAGCGGAGAGGAAAGAAACAAAGAAGTCAAAGTAATTTCGAAAAATAGTATTGGAAGTGCTGATTTTGTCAAGAGAAGGGAAAATGTTAAACGAGAAGGCCATGATACGCACTCACGGGCCATGCACTCACATCGTACGTGTCACACCCACACAGAAGTGCTGGCGTCAGAAATAAAGGAGGAAATTAACATGGGGATTAAGTTATACCCTCAGTAAAAGCCCGTGCAACGCCGGGCCGGGTCAGCTAGTCTAATATATAAAATTCTCCTGTCACAGTGTTTGTAACCAAACTCCTCCGAAACGACTAGACCGATTCTTATGAAATTTTGTGCGTAAATTCAGTAGGTCTGAGAATAGGACGTAAACTATTTTTCATTCCCATATTGCAATTAGTTAAGAAGATATTAATTAAAAACTTTAAAACCTCTGTCTGTTGTTTCGCTTGGCGTCGAAAATCGGTTTCGCGCCAAATGTGTGACTTTTCTCTGTTCCACCATCCAAATCACTCTGGATAGGGTTACAATATCAAAATTGGTGTCTATAACAAATCAAAAATCACCAAATATGGCGAGTGAAAAGTCCCCCCCCCCATTTTTTGTACACATCTTTAATTCAAAAATTCAAATATTGCAGGTTTAAAAAACAAAAATGTCTAAAATATTTGTGAAAAACTTAATCGCTTTTACTTCGTCAGCATTATTTCAAATAAGTGATACGAGACAAATGAAACGGCTGGATCAATTCTTATGAAATTTTGTGCACATATTCATTAGGTCTGAGAATAGGACGTAAACTGTTTTTTATACCCCTAAGTGACAAGGGTGGTTCACCCTAAATTTTCTTTTTTGGACAAAATTTTTTTATTAACCTTGGTGGGTTCTTTTACTGATCGGTGTGTTCGAATTGGTAAAAAATAATACTAGTCGGTTTTTGTCCCACCTATTTATTTTCTTCTTCCTACGGGACACATCACAAAAACGAATAAATTATGAAGATGTTAACAGATTGCAAAATCCATCGTCCAGCAGTCCTTTTTTCTTCAACCACGTTTTTCTTGTCTCCGGCTTTTTCGCTTCCGCTCCCTTCTTTCTGCCCCGTCCGGTCTGGTCTGGTCCTCTCGTCTCTCTCTATATATATGCTGCACCCGCTGCCAGATCCCCCAAACATGGTCTCACCTGTTGCCAGGTTCTCCAATGTATGCTCAATCCATTGCCAGGTGTGGGTATCAGATCCTTACATTTTTATTTTTATTTTTTTAATGATTCGACATTAAAAAATACATACAACCCTAAATTTTTACCTTTCTACCACCAACCCCTATTTTTGATAGCGATATTAGTACTTTAATAATTTTCTACTCTTGGTTCGATAATTTATCAGTTACCACTCGATCAGTTATTCCCGCCAGGTATCTACCGATGTCACTTCTCGCCCCATAAACAGCACAGAGCAGGGATGAGAAAGAGCCGGTCTCCTGTCTTTCTCAGATAATAAGCTTTCTCTCACTCAAGTTTAGGGCCTAAACCGTTCTCAGACATTATTATTGGTTGCACATCAATCGTAGCAGTGATGCTTATACTTATCATTTTACTTTCTCAGTGCAACTCTCATATTAAGAGTATTTTCTTATACTAAATGTATCATCAATTTGCAGTGCTATAATTATTTATTCCCATTTTTCTCAAGGTAGTTCTCACGTTCAATTAATTAAGGGATCTCATATAAATCAATAGTTTTCCACACGTGTCACGAGCTCTCGCCAACAACAACTATTGTGTTACCTGTATAAACCATTTCTGAATATTTTCAGACATTTATGAGTACTTACTTAATATTAATTACTTTATTTATTATTAAACGCAATTAATAAAACTGTAATACTCAGTACGTGTGGGTCTCCGGTTATTTTGCTTCGTAATTTGAACCCACCACGGCTGTGCAATGCACGCGATTAGTCATGAAAAAAATTGATTAAAAACGTTGTCGAAGTTAGCATTTTGAATGACAAGTTCCGAGAAGAAGCTGTATTACTACCACGAATCCCTATTATTCCCACACATGTGCTAATTGAATTCACACAAACGGATTCAATTTCCAATTAGATTGGCATTCGCAATGACAATCAATAAGTCTCACGCCAAATGAAGTTTGCTTATGGCTTAAATTTGGGCACAGCGTGTTCTTCACACGGACCATTAAACATGGCATGTTCTCGCGTGGGTAAACCATCCAGTTTGTTTGTGTTGTGGTGTTATTTACTCACTAAAAATATCGTACACTCCATTGCAGTAACAGACTGATAATGTTATTTTTTAATTGTCATAGTTTGTGATAGAGATGTAATTTGAAATTTATTAGTTAAAATAATAAAAGTGCAAAGAATTAAAAAAAAATGAATGTTTGGTGTTTTGTTACTTTTATACGCCGTCATCGTTCACAGCGCTCCATTCCTCTTTCAGTCATATACCACATCCCCACACACTTACAATGAGTTAGTTATTTTTTATTTGACTACCAAAATATTCACTAGAAATAATTTATATGGCAAAACAACGTTTGCCGGGTCAGCTAGTTTATATATAATAACATACATCAGTTATGTTACATAAATATATGTTACTCATAGTACATGAGTTCGTTGTTCAGAAGCTTGATTTACTTCACTATTAATAACATTTTGAGTTTTAATTACGTTAATACTCTCGCCATTATTAATCACTGTGACAAGAGGCTTGTGGAAACTAAAGTACGATACGTGATTTACGAATCGTGTGAACATCGCATCAATGGTTGTTACCAAACCTAGTCGTCCCCAATGCTCTACCCAAAACAAAATCAAATTAAGCTCTGATTTTAAAAATTGGATTAATCTCAATCCTTTATCTTTGACGAAATCAATATTGAAATCGCCGACATATACGTTTCTTCAGTAGTTTATAACCATCTTCTGTATATGCTAATAATGCTTCATTGAAATAATCTATCACTTCAGTAACATCCTGATTGACAGAAATATAAAATGTGACGATTACAATAGGTTTACCGTTAGTAAATGTGCATCTCGTGGCACATATGTCTCCCAAATTAGATTTAGTTCGATTAACTTACTGGGCATTTCTTCTCACTAAGCATCGTGATCACCAATAAACTTATGTTGTGAATCGCCAACGATTTGACAGATGCCGATGTCGACCATACCCCCACATTTAATGCTTCTTCGTCTATACTGTTTTGCTGTGATTTCTCTGTTAGTTTTATTGATATAATCACCAACGTACTGGGCTCATGAATATTCTTCAGTAATTAATTGGAAATCCATATTGGTTCCAACCACGTTAAGTATAAAAGGAATAAAACAATTACCATAAAATCTTGCATATAACGCGCATTTTTAACACAAAAAATAAGATCTAAATTTAAGGGTGTTTGCTATACGCCGGGTATAAAAATGATAGCCTTAAAAATAAGAAGAGATGAGCATAAAAAAATTTACTTCTACGTATATCAAATACTGTTTATTTAAAAGAAATGACATGCCTTATGATCTAAAAGATTTCTAGTTCTAGAAGTATACTATTTTAAAAAAATTGTGGGACATAATACCTCGTCTAAATGACTTCAAAACATAAAAGCATGGTACACCAACATTTCAGATTTTTCTTTCGTTAAAAAGGGGATGAGCGTTATACGGCGAATAAACCTAAAGATTTTCAAAAAATGCAGCTGTTAAAAAAATAGGTACGCGTTATACGTCAGATTTTACGGTATGCCATTTTCGGAAAGTTGCTGTTTTGTAAATTCTCGAGGTCGAGTTATCTCAGCTCGTAAAAAGTTTATATAATAGTCATCCGATATTGTGTAATTAGCTTGATAATAGTCGTCAAAGTCATTGTAACCATTTTGTTCTAGATTTTTCCGTATATTTTTGTATCGTAATTTTAATGTAGCGCAAGTGGCAAAAAGAGAAAGGGGGGGGGGTAGTTGGATGAGTAAGGTTAGCTGATTTATCTTTCTGTGCATGCGCCATAAGCTCTCCAAATCTTGAATTCCTTACAGGTTAACCACAATTAATTATTATTGGATATTGGCAATTTTAGCGATTTTTTTTCATTGCAATTTTTATGGCACCCGGAAACGAAAATGCACTCATTTTTTAAAAAAAAGTATTAGGAAAAAGACTGAAAAATTAAAATTTTCAAAATTACAAAACTCTATAAATATTTCAAAGGAAGTTTACTATATTTCGTTTCAGCTTGAAAGTCAAAAGAGCTAAGGCATAAAAGGTCTTTTTAACTCGAAAACCTGTTTTCGACGCCATTTCAGTCAGTTTTTTAAACGTCAGTTTGTCAGCTTAAAGTCTAAAAAAATTTTGAGGGCTTAACTTTTTAGCTCTACTTTTCAAATTTCAAACATCGATAAAAAAGCAATGGTCATTTTTAAACAAAAAAGGTAAAAAAAAAGACTGCGGAAATGAATTTTTGTGAAAAGGGTATTAGACGAAAAGCACAAAAACTTTTTTAAAATGTGTAATATTTTAGCACCTTTTTCAATCTTTGGACAGAACACGGATAATAACGTTTGACAAACGAAAAAAGAAGTTTCGTATTATTTTTTATGAATATTATATTCGTAATATTATTTTTATGAATGATGAAGTTATTTTTGAGTATTTTTAGAAAAATCGTAAGCAAAAAAATATCTTTTATATTTCAATTTTTAAATTCTTGATTTTAAAAGAGCAAGGAATGAACTTTTGTTGCTCAGAGTGTTGATTCATTACAATGATAAGAAATCCGTGCAGAACCATTGAAAAATCATTTTCATAAAAAATGCCTCAATATTGACTCATTTTAGAAAAAATTGCAACTAATGCAGAATATAGTTATATTGTAAAAGAAATTATACCGTATCGTGGAGAAATAAACAATCCTTCCGATTCTGTAATTATTTTTTGTCTGGTTTCGGTAAGAAAAGAAGTCATTTTAAAAACGTTGAAAAAGTAAGAACTCTCTCATGAAAGGGAGGGTGATTGCCCAATTTGCTTTTCTGCTCATGTGCCATAAGCACTCAAAATCTTGAATTTCAACGTGAAGTACACCGTTCGCGCTTTGCACAAACGCAGTTTGTTTTTTAAGTTTTCGTTTTTTTAAGGGCTTAATTTTTAAGTAAAAGTTTCCAAATTTCCTATTTGATAAATAACAACGTTAATTTTAAACAAAATATCTAAAAAAAATACTGCAAAAATTATTTTTTGTAAAAAAAGAGTATAAAACAAAAACACACACAAAAAAAACTTTTTTAAATTTCTTAATTATTAATCATTTTTTTCAATCTTTAGACAAAATACGAATAAAAGCATTTAACAATGGGGAAAAGTTTCGTGTGACTTTTTTTAAAAAAGGACGAAGTTAATGTTGACTCATTTTTAAGAAACTCGTAAAAAATACAAAATATTGAAATTTTGTAAAAAAAAAATACATATATGTACCGTATCGTTGCGAAATAAATAATCTTTCCTATTCTGTAATTATTTTTGGTCTGATTTGGAACAAAAAATTAGATTGTAATTTCAAAAACGTCGAAAATCTTTCTCCTACTGATTGTTTTTGTTAAGTCGGCTGTACACAAGTATACGCATGCGCAGAAGCGCGCGTATCAATCTTTTTGTTTTCGCTTGTATAAATTTCACTCCTCATAAAATTTCCATACTGTGGGCTTTGTATGAAAATTGATTCTTAAGGAGTAAACTAAAATAAAATAAAATAAGGAACCATTTTTGATACAATTATAGACATGCGCATTAGCTCAAAAAATACTTCTCGCATCAGTTGGCAGCAGTCTTTTCACCGCGCAAGCGCAGATGCTACATTGGAAAATCCATCTTGAAGTGATGTGATGCGATGCAGGGAATGTGCGAGTCTCCCGCCACCCCTGATCATTGAAAGCGTGCATCCGGGTACTTGGATCATATCCATTCATTTCACTCTTTGTTTTCATACTTGTCAGATTGTAAAAAGTGTAATAATTTAATGTGTAATGTCACATTGGAGAGACGTGACAACATCGATGTGATTTTATAAACTTAAATTTTAAATTGATCTGATAACTTAAATTTTTTATATTATTTTTTTAAGAAAGTGGTTGATTCATATTTCGTGGAATTTTGATTAAATCCTCATCTTTTCATACACATCATGACATCTGCTATTGTCAATGGACTACAATTCCAAGGACATAATGATGAAAATGACAATTCATCTCATCAAAAAGAGCAAATTTATATGAATGGAACAGCAACGGACACTTCAGATTTATTAAAATCAGAAACGGTAAGCGTTGTTCTTCTGATGATGCCGTTCATTTTTTTTCTTCTTCTCACTCTTGAAGCGTGTTGTTGAACAAATTTTAAAGGCACATCATGATGGTGTATACTATCTACTTATTTAACATCAAATGTATTTTAAAGTATTTTCAGTTGAAGTTGTTTTAAAATATATTTATTTACTCGGACTATTTAAAAATATCCAGATTCATCTTACTGAAATAAAATGTCATCCTTTTCAATTATCTAACCTGTTGTGATAATGAAAATGTATGCGAGTAGATTTAAATTTAGGTTAGAATTTAGTATCAAATTTACATCAAGTCTTTTTCTATTGGTTTTCTGTTGCAATTCTAATACTGTTTCTGCTACCAGTTCCCATAATTGCTGCTATTTTCTTATTTTTGAGAACTTTCATAATAGTTATATCTATATATGTCACTTCTCTATGAAAACTATACTTTTATTTTCCACTACACATTTTGATGGCTTTCATTTTGTATTGATTTACTTAAAAAGTCATAAGCTTTTATGATTACTAAATGTTTTCAAATTTTCTGCACATTTAAATACTTTTTTCTGTCAAAAAAAATCTTCAAAATAATTGTTAAAGATATCTTAAAAGTAAGTAGAAATAAATATCTTTCACTTTTCAGTTTCCATTGAAGTATTTTGATTTTTTGAAATGTATTGCATCTTCAAAAATATTACCTATGTTAGTGAAAAACGTGATAATTTACTGTCTTATTTCGTTAAGTTGGAGTTATCTTTTAAAACTGCTAATACACCTTTTTATAATACAAATAAAATTTTATATTTTATAATGGAAAAGTTATATATTATTGTGTATGTTTATTTAATTATGTTCTTATAACCACAGAAATAACTATACTGAGCAATTGTAATGATGTCTTTAGAATAAAAAAAATTATGATCTTATTACAATTATTAACATTTTTTCAAATAATAAATTTAAACTTAATTTTAAACCAAAAATTAATATAGAAATACAAAAAGGTTATTGTCTCATAAAAATGGCTTAATTTAAAATTGACATGTAATTCATATCACAAAAGTAAGCATATAAATATAAATAAGATATTGCAAACATTAGTAGGGTAGCTTTTGACCTCCATCACTATTTTTAATGGAAATAACACTGAGTTTACTAAGTTTTAATTTGAAGAAGATATCTTCTACTCCTTCATAAGTATTTACTGAGACTGTCCTTGGCTTTGGTATCTTGTTTTTCAATTTGTAGATCAAAGTAATTCCACTTGTGCTCAATATGATTAATATTTGACTATTGAGAGGTGATTTAAGCTATTTAGAGTAACCATTCCTGTACAACTCCATGTTTTGAATCATAATCTTGTTGAAAGACATGATCTCACAAGTCCCAATTTAAAGACACTTTAATATAGATTACTGTTCAAAATATTCAGATAGGTATATTAATTCATTCCATAAATTATTACCAAAATTGCTCATATTAGTTATTGACATGCAACCCACAAACAATGACTATGTTTTCTACATTTTCTTTCATATTATTTAGTTCAAGCTCAGCATTTTAGACAATACTTTTTGGCATCCATCTACTTTGTGAATGTTAAATTTACTTGGTTTGCATTTTTTAGTTCTGCTTTTCATAATGGCTGCAGTAACAGAGTGGTTATGGTCATGAATTCTTGGCTGACATTGCCGAGTTATGGGTTCCAAAGAAGACCTAGCATGTAGAGTGGCTGATGTATATAGAATCTGTTAAGGGGCTCAAAGTCTTTACATAGGTGAAGTTTGGAGAGTGGAATCCCAACTCATGTGTTCTCTTTGTCGTTTCACCAAGCTTCCAAATTACTAAGTCTGTTGCCAATAGCCCTCATGTTGCTTTAGAGTGCAATGTCAATAAAATTGAAATCAAACCTGCTTTTTATTTTCATTTACAGGCTCCAATTGACTAAATTAATATTCCATCATAGTCACAAGATAACGACAATCACATGTTTCCAGCCAATCAGCTCACAAATTCATTTGACATCATAGTCACTCGATAAATGCCATCATGTGTTTCCAGCTAATAAGTTCATGCGCTTCTATGTTGCCAACTTTTTCCTTATGCAGAAACTTTCTTTTGAAAAGTTCATATTTGTTAACAATAATAACATTTATAGGTAAATAAAATGCACTCGATTTAAAAGTATACAAATTGTATATATATATATATATATATTTAATTTTGAAGAATTTTAAAACTTGAACAACTTAACCCAATTTACTTATTACAAATTGTATCTAAATTTTACAAACAGAACAACAAGTACAGGTCTAATGTCAGTTTGTTTTGAATATAATGGAGAACACGTGATAGTATTTATCATGTGACTGCCATTTCTTTGATTAATTTTACTCATGACCATCATACACTGCTTTTTTACAATGTATATTACATGCTTTATTTCTCTGCATTGCTGTTGTTATTGTAAAAACACTTCTGTGCTGTAGAGTCATAGAAATTTTCCCTTTGTTGTTGAAACTACATTTTAGCTTCATTTTTTATCTTATTGTTATTGTGAAAATTCTGTCCTGTAAGATGCTTCTTCAGGTGAAAAAAATAAATGAAACATATGCAGTAAAGTCAGGAATAGAGAAAAGATTGAAGAATACAGTTTGCGTATGTGCTCTGTATTCATCATGAACATTGAACTTGCCTCCATAGAAATCTTGACACCATTTCATTTCATTACATTAAATCTTGTTAGCTTATAATGTTTCTATACAAGGAAAAAATTTCTCGATGAATATCCACTGGTCACTCACTTTTTGTATACAGAAAGTGTATGATGAAAAACCCTTTACATTTGTCAAGATTTGAAATCAGTGCAGTCATGGTAAAAACATTCTACATAAATCGGATTTAGCATAAAAATGGCAAAAGAATAGGAGGGAAAAGTGAAAGTTTTCAAAGTTAAGGCTTATGTTCTTAATGTGCTCACTGAAACTTTGCCTTACCCCAATATGTTGTATCATAATTTTTCAAAAACTTAGGAAAAGAAGAAAAATTCAAAAAAAAAAAAATTGTTTTAACTCTTTTAAAAGCTTGGAAGTTTTAAGTTATAGAGTGTAGACATCTTTCGTGATGTTAAATTTTACTGATCAATTAAAGAAAAAAAGGAGCTTAAAATTTTTAGAAATCAAGATGCCATTAATTTTTCACTCCTTTTGTTGCTTAATTTTAAAGCAATCTTTAAGCATCTTTAAATAATATGTATATATTTGAAAAATTAGACTTCTTCTGTGTGTGCCTTTAGAGTAAATGAATACACACACATAACTTGTTTAATAGCAGCATTTATGTTATTTTATTAATCATACTTAAGTTTTCAAAATTAAGGCTTAGTCATTAGATAAATTTTAGAATTTTTTTTCTGTACCTGTACTTTAATTCACACAAAAATTTAAATATTTTTCACATTGTTATCTAAAACAGTAACATAAACAATAAACTACCATTTTACCTAATTTTTTATAATGGGTAAAATGTCAAATATAGAAAAAAATAGGGTTTGTAATTTGGCTTTATAAATGAGAGATTTTAAATGTGCTAAGTATTAATTGAGGCTTTAACTAATAAATGTGTATAGGTAAATGTAATTGTAAAATTGTGTTTTTTTTTTTTTTTTCTTTTCAATTCAGATAACCAAAAAAAGAGCAGGATGAGTTTTTAAAACAAATTTGCTTTTTCTGAAGTTTTTGTTGTCAAGTGCTATATTAATACTATACCAGCATTTTTAATTTTGACCAATTGCGTCTGCATTGTCATCTGCTCAATCCCAGATATTATTTCTCTCTATCTCTTTGTGGTTTTTTTATAACTTCAAAAAATTTGAGTAAGTTTCCTTGGTTAGTGAGAAATTCGTGATTATTGCTCAGAAAGAAGCTAACCAAGTTTTGGTCAGTGCCTAAGAATTACGCCAAAATAATTTTTTTGATAAGTTTTGCATGAGAGGGTTTTGATAAAAAAACTACTATTTTTTAAAAACTATTCGTATGTAAAGCTTTCCTTATTATGTGTTATACATTGCAGGTTTTACACAGTTTTTTGACATATCTTTTGCAGGAAACGTTAAATTTCCATGATTGATTATTTATCTAAGAAAATATTACTACTTAAAAAATGGAATTTTTTAATTACTTTATGAAAAATTCTTTTTTCTATACGAACTTGATGAAATTTAATTGAAAAGACTTCTGAACAATGAAAATTTCCTGATGAACTTTTTTTAAATAAGCTAAAATAACACAACATACATAGACTTTTAAAATCAGATTGGATAATTTTTGTACATAGCTACCCCTTTCATTTAAGGATCTTAAAATATCCATTGAAAAAGACAACTACTTTTAATAATTTTTTTAAACCTAAAAAATTTGCTATCTGAATATATATTAGTATATACTTTAACATGTTTGTAAATTAAAAGTAATTAACTTTTTTGTATACAAAGAGATGAAGATTTTTTTATTCTTCACTTGGTATTTTTTAATAGGATACTTCTAAATTTACAAATTGTGCCATTGAAAACGATGAAAGAAAAATTTATGTGGCTGACTCATTTCCAAACAGTAGAATTTTTTTAATATAAAAAGTGAATTTATTTTTGATAAAATGTCAAATCTTTTTAGGGTTGAATTTTGCTTCATAGCAAGCTTAATCTTCCATTTTTTTTAAAAAAGTCACTAAGTTGTGTGTATGTTATTTCTTAGTATACAGTACAATATGTATCTCATTTAAATCTAAAGGTAGAGTTATATTGCTTTTATCTTGGTGCATTAATTTCTTTTAATACATATATGTGTAAATACTTAATGTAAATATGTGTGTGTTTTCTTGCATTTTCTTAAGAGGAAAATAAAACTTGTTTTTTATTAATATATTTTTTATGAAATAAATTCTGCTTTTCATGGGAACATTTTTATTTTATGCCTTATTTTATGTTTAAAAGCTGTTGAACTTGTAAGGATGATGAGAGAGAGATGATGACATGTTGACTTTTTAGAAGGAGTAAGATAAAAAGAAATTTGGTTGTTTAGCTGTTTTCAATATAATTGTTCTAGTTGAAAAAAATTGGTATTCCATTTCATTGGAACTACAATATCCTAATATTTTCTGAATATTGGCAGATATCACAGATGACATCTGACATGTGTATTGTCATGATGCTTTATGTCAGGTAATACGAGTATCTGTGCTTTTTCATTCTGATTTTGTAGAAAAATGAACTTTTCAAATTAATATTTATTTTTTTAAAAAAACTGTGTGTCGTAAAGGCACAGTACTGTTTTAACTTGCTTTTTAAAAACTAAAAAAATTTAATAATTAAGAACTCATTACAAGTTATGTGTGTAGGTATATATATATATATATATATAGCTTTAAAAATATACAGTTATCATTTATTGGTTTTTTTCATTAAATTTGTTTATTTATAGGAAACTAGTTAATATATTAAGAATAAAAATTAAACTTTGTTATTAAAATTATGAAAAAAGGATTAATTATAAATAATTAGTAACCATCTGAAATTAAAAAATAAGCTTTTTGAACAGCTAGAATATTTGTTGATGTATTTTTTCATTTTAAATTAACTGTATTTATGTAATCCTACATAATTTTTTCAATTAAATTTTTTTATGAATGAGCTAATTTAATTTCTTTTAAACACATCTCATGTTCTTGGATACTTCAAAATGGATTGTCATTGTGGTATTGTGATTGTAAAATATGCAAAATATTCTTAAATGAGATTCAAACATCTACAAGTAAATAAGATTTAAATGAATGTAATAGAAATTCATCAAAATTGTTTGTTGTCTAATCCAATATGTTGTAATCAGTTGATAAATAGAAATATTTGATCTAAAATAAAACTAATTATACCAATTTATTAAGATCTAGGTTGGTGTGTGAGTAATATGTTATTAATGTGTACTTATATTTGAACTAAGTAACTGATTTTATAAAATAGATTATTCACATATTTGTGATAAATTTTCAGAGATGAATGTCATTTGCTGATAGGGGAGAATACCAAGTGCTGATTTCATATTTTAATGTTTAAATTTAATGTTTAAATTAAATTACACATTATCATACGTAATTAAAAGAAAATGAATTTTAACTTATGTGGATTATCAAACCAACACAAAAATAGGCAATGAACATTTAGAAAAAACTTGTTATATTTCCTCTATTGTGTGTGTGTCTTCCGAGGAAAAAGGTATTTCTTTTTTAATAATAACTTTTAATTAATTTTTTTATCTGTTTTGTAATCTTTCTAAATGGAATTCTTCAGAACTTTTAATGGGAATTTCCAGTTGTTCATTACTTTTGAAACTAAGCGTTTATTATATTAATTGCTTTTTAATAAATTCTTTAATAGATTTTTTTATTGAAGTCCTGAATACAATATCCTGTGATTCATAATAAAGCATGGTGGAAAAATGAAACTAGATTTCTTTAAGAATTGAGTCATTAGAATGTGTAAATTAAATTTTGTGCTATTTTGTGTTTGATAACTGAACATAAAATCACTGAATAAAATATGTTTTGTGATACTTAATTTTCTTTAATAAAAGAAAAGGTATCTGAGGGGGGGGGGGACGATTTTATAAATTTATATTGTGGTTATGAATTACTTTTTGTATCTGATGTATTTTTAAGGCTTAATTCACAGAATTTCTGTATTATGTCGTCCAATTTAACAATCTTTTTAAGCCAATATATGTAAGTAATTATATCATTAATCATTGAAAAACAAACAACTGGGGCTATGCTACTACCATGTTGATATGGATAGTGTTTCCTATTTTAATAAATTCTTTTAGCTTCTTGCATAATATTGTAAGCACAGTAAAATAATTGTTAATGTAAAAATCACCTAATGATTGATTGCCTGTATGTAAAATAGTAGGAAACAGAGTGCGAAAGAGCTATTCCGGAATACTAGCTTAGCGATTCATGACAATTGCTTAGCTCAATTTGAAAGATGTTTAAAATTTCTGTGGACTCGTCTTTATAGCAGTGCCGATTTTTTCTCGCGCGTCGTTCTTTTATAAATAGATGTCCTTCAAGTTTTTACGTCATTCATCTTTTCCTCACAATGTAACGTATTTTCATCCTACCCCGCCATGCTGTTTAAATTTTTCCATCTGCTTTCAGCACTCAGTATGTCTTTTCAGCAAATCGTATTTTCCTAGCATTATTTCAACTCTCCAGCAGTTGGGATATTCTGTGTGCATGAAATTGTCTGTAGTTTAATCATGGAAGGGGAGTCACAACAGCTGTTAAAACAACTCCATCCGCTCATATCATTAACCTATTTTGTACCAGGTCGTCTTGTCCATCATTTAAACATATGAAATCATCTGGGGTTTTAATGAAGGAGGTCAAATATTCCATCTTATATTACCTAGAGTTCGTTATTATTTTTAATTGCTTTTGTGGAGAGGTATCGAGCCATTATTTCGTTTTGACATGCTCTGTGATTTCTCTTTCTATAATTGAAGTGACAACTTTTTCATTTTCTTCCATTTTGAATCTAGTCATATATTCACCCCAAAGCGACGCTACATCTCTTAATCTAATGGTGTGCTACCGAATTCGCCGGTGCGTGGCTAATGTCTGGCTGTAAAATCGATTCGTCTGGTAGCGTTTTCTTTTTTTTTTTTAAAGTCCCTCCGATTTGTATAGAAGTTTAGTACGAATCGTATATTCAAGGGTTCCTGAAAAGCCTTTAATACATTTTAATTAATAGTCTAGTTACTGTATGAAATATAAGTTTTTTCATTTTAAAAAGCCCCCCTCCCCGTCTGAATTGTGTCGGTTTTGGTCAATAAAATTTGTGAGTGTGATGTGAAAGTATTTCCTTACTTTCCAGTTGTTATCAACATTCAGGGGGAAAAAAGTTGCTTTTAATTTTTGTTGAAGAAAATTGGTACTTTAATGAAGTGGCAGTAATAGTGCTTTTTACATCCTTACCTCAGTTTTCTTTTTCGTTTTGCTTGTTTATGAAGTTTTTAATAAGACTTTTTTTTATAACAACGTTCCAGATCCTTGCTTTTAACATTGTTTTGTTTTAATGTATTGTAGTTAGAGATAGGGAGCATGTGCAAATCTCCCCACACAGTCAGGTATTTATTGTGAGGATTGAAAAATTTAAGATGAAAACAAGAATTAAATCGATCATTTCACACCTTTATCTATAAAATCGTATCCCCCCCCCCCCGTATAACCCTCCTCCTGTCGTTTAGTTAGAATATCTAAAGAGAAAATAGCAATGAGAAAGCATATTTAAAAATCCATGTTTCTTTTTGAAATGTTAAATATGTAGGTTTTTTATTTTCTGCATTATACTCCTTGTTCCAAAGATCGTGAAAAAATGCAGCGTTCAGATTTTAAATGAAAAAAAAAAGGGATACAGAAATACATTGTCAAATACTATTTAAATGAGATTGCCGTGTGAAAAAATATAAAAAAATAATTCAGTTAAATTAATTGTAAAAAAAAATCAAACTAAAATTCAATATGTTTTTGTAGAGGTAAAAATAGTGGCCCCAATTAATATGCTTAATTCTTGTTAGATTATGGAGTACACTCTATCCTTTGAAACAACCTCACGAGAGAAATAAATAAAAAGAGTTATGTCTGCTGTTCATCATGCTTTAATTTACTTGTCAAAAAATATGACCATCCTTAGAATTATTGAATTTTTAATATACTATAGTTTCATTGTATTAATTCTTGAAAATCGAAATGTTCATTTCTGAGTGCATTTTTCGCTATAAGTTCTGTGTAGAAAAATGTACTGTAGCAGATTATGTGTGTCAAGCGGCTTTATGTAACTAAATAATTTGTACACGACATTTGAGAATAAATTTTAAGTAATTCATGCTTCTCCCTGCTGTTTCAACAGTATTATTATTTCTTCATTTTCTGTACTAATTTTTGTAATGTGAAAAGATTTATGACCTACTATATATTTTTTCGATTTTCTTATTTTATGTTTTATATCATTCTTCTATTCATTTTTAAGTTTTGCTATATTTAGTTTGCCACAAAATTTGTCTTTCGCATAGATATTTAAATATGTATCTAAAATGCATTATATGCAATTCTAAACTACATGAGAAAGTTGAATAGACGGGTTGCTATGCATTACGAATCAATTGGGGTCCAAAAAAAAGCCTTTTACGGAAGAAAAAGAAATTGAAAATTGCCTTTCTGGTATCAACTTGATAGTGTTCTCTGATTCTTGAGTGAGGTGATTTAACTCTCTCTCTCTCTCTTTTTGTTTATTGTTCCTGAAACTTCTTCGCAACCACTACATCAAGCCCAATGCATTATCTGATGAAATTCTTTGAAAAAATCTCCTTTTATATTTTCCTTCTCTTTGTTCTTAAATCCTTTGTCTAATCATTTTATGTTTTTGTGAAATTACGTAATCTGATGTATAAAATAGAATATCATTATAACAATTTTCCTTAATTTAATGAAAATCAGTAATGTATCAATAATCCGATATCGTTGTCGAAGAGATAAATATGTGTTCGTGCGTGTGTGTCAAATTTATAAATGCAAATGTATGGTGGTGTGATGATTTGAATTTCATATTCTGATTTTTTTCCATTCGAAATAAATCAAGAAATGTAAACGTTTGAGATATTCGTTACTATCGTTTCTAGTACTTTTAGGAATTACAAGATCTCTTGCCAATAGCCCTAGTGTAGCTTTAAAGTGAAACGCTAGTAAAAACCAAATTAAGTTTGGTTGTTTTCTGTTATAGGAACCATGGGCTGGTCACTGCTTATCCGAAATATCGCCAACACGAACATAGACGGCATTATGGGATACCATAAATTGAGTGCAAAGGGGTTCAATGTAACTGTGTTTTTATAATCAATTGTTTTTACTTATAATATTTGGTTTTTAATATAAAGCCTCAAAATTTGGTATATTTTCTACGTGATGCTGTGTTTGGCTTCGTGATATCTTATAAGCAATGCCAGAAAAAGAATGACTTAACATTGTATAACAGCGAAAAAAAATCACTCTAAATTTAAATTAACCCGCTATTAACACATGGTTGATGTTTGAAAATAGCTCCACTTATTTATAATATTATCAGCTTGTGTAAGGCAGAATGTGTGTGTGGCACCTGTTTTCTACGTAATGCTGTATTTGGCTTCGTATTCTTTGTAAATGATTAAGTACCATTTGTGCTATTATTCAATTCTGATTTATTTATTTTTAAACTGCCATTTGTTTTTTTAAATTAGTGTGATTAATGATATGTTATCGAATTAATCACGATATTTCAAGTACCCTAATCTTTAAAAAATTGGTAACTAGTTCTTTCAAAACCAAGTTAACATAAAACATAGATTAGATACATTTAAGCTTTGATGTTCGAAGGGCTTCTTTTTGTTATTGAACCCCCCCCCCCCCCGCCTCTTTTCATTGATAGAAATATTTTTCCCTCCTAACTTTAAAAAACAGTACTAATTTTTAAATTTTAGAAAATGCTTCTCTGTGTTCTGTCAAAAGAAATCGAATCCCAAACACAAAGTTGGTAAATTTTTACTGCCTGGAGAACTGGTTCATTATAGTCGCATCCCCTCCCTCCATTTCCCAAATGCACGTAAACGCTGTTTTAAAATAAGATATCTAGAAATCTATTTTAAACCATCGGTCGTAGATTAATTAAAAATAATAATGATATTCTGATAAAACAATCAAATTCTTCCATTAAAATCTTTTCTTTCTTTTTAATTTTCATGATTGATTCAAAAACAGTTGTATTATACTGCGATGAAACCACTATCATGCTTCATAGTGTAATATATTGCCGATACTTAACATCATTTTCAGGGAATCTATGTATCCTACTGTCATTTTATCAACAAGTTAATTGCTTTTAGTTGCGTGATAGTTTGTTTTAGTGTTTATTATCTAAATTATTATTTTAACTCGGGAAATTGAATTGATTTCAGAACTGTAATCATGCTTTAAATAATTTATTTTCCGCTTCATACATAATATATAAATATATTTAAAATTATTTAAATATCTTATATCTTCACAAATTTATTTGTCAAATTAAGAAGAAGAAAAAATAGCTTAAGTATATAAATTTTTGCTTGTTCAATATATATATTTTTTAATAAATTTATGAAATTTTCGAACTTTTAATAAAATATTTTTCTATTTCTTAACTGAATTCTTTTATAAAATAAGTTTCATTCTGCTTTTATAAAAAAAATGACTGAAATCCCAACTATCATAGCACGATACTAGGAAGATTATGAAAATAAGCTTTGCTTGCGTGAAGTGACCTCTTTTGTATGAATTATTTATATTTCTGATTTATGTGCCTGTATCTTGTGAATAGTACTGCGTTACGACATATGCTTCATATCATACCTCTAGTATAGGTGTACGGGATATTTGATCCTTCGCTTAGTCTTGTTTTTTGGCTCTGGGAATGGAATTGGAGGAACGCTGTGGTCAATAAGGGGAACATATTGGGCATTGTTTCATAATTAGTTTTTTAAATTTGGTTTACCGAAAATATTCAATATATAATTTTAAACATTTAAAAAAAAGCAGCTTTCATCATCATCCTTATTATTATTTTGAAAATCTTTTAAATTTTATTTACGTTTTTTGAAGAAATTTTCGTGCACAATGCCTTAATTATATATATATACTTTGCTGTAAATAGATTAGTGGTTTAATATGTTATATTTGTTAAAAAAGTTTTTTTTTTATTACTGCGTGAACATTGATAAAAGAACCTCGCAACAGAATAAAAATTCGAAATTAAAGGATATAAATGTAAAAAAAAAAAAAGAAAAGAAATAATTATATGTTGAATGAAAAATATAAAAAGAAAATTTCACACAATATAAATTTAAGTATAATTGAATTTTTGAAGTGATTTTTCTGAAATTTATAATTTTTTAAATGGGAGCATTCCGTATTTTGATATTTATTACGTAAATAAAATTGAGACTAAATAGTGTTTTTTAAAAAATGTGTTTTGACAAGATAATGATACTGCTTTTTTTTAAGTCCTCATGAAAGTTATGCTAGAAAGTCTTAAAATCTTTTGTAGCAAGAGTGAATTCATGCTTTGATTCTGTAAGCACATATGAAAGATTTGAGCATCGAAAGTGAAGACAATGCTGTGTTTCAGTGCTATTCATATAAAATATCAAGGTCAAGTAACGAAGAAAATTGTTTACCATGGTTTTTGTTTAGCCACTTTTCTATTTACACTACCCCATGAAGAAATTCAAATTCAAAGAAAGAATGTGAAACACAGAACAATACATAGTTACATTGAGATATTCATTCAATCATTGTTTTATGTTATTGGTTCTTTTGATTTATATCAATCTACCTTTAGAATATAATTTTATACTTCTAGTTTAGCCTTTCATGGCGAGTTCGTAGCCTGTGATGTACTAGTTGAAACGTGTTTTAGAGACCTAATTTGCGAAATGATAGAGGTTGGTTGTTTCACATGAAATTGAGCCAAGTCTTAGGTATCTGTTTAGGTGTTGTCCTTGTTAACTTCGTACTTCAAAAATATGAGTTGTCTTTTTTTAATTTTTGTCTTTTTCAATGTTTTTAAAATATTTTTTTTTATTATACAATGCTTTAATTTAATTATATTTAAACTCAAGACGTTTGATTACAAAAAAATTCGGACTTTGTTCTGAAACTCTTGTGTGTTATCTGAACAAATCAGTCTGCGTAGTAGTAATTCAATGATATTTTAATCGCTTAGCAGTCATACAGTTATTTTTAAATGAGAAATCAAAATTATATGCACGTTATCGAAAAACGCGGTTAATTGTTAACGACCCTTCAAAATAATTTTTATGTTGAGTTTTACAGCATTCTCGATGCAGTTTCAGGACAAACGCTTTAGTCTTATTATTCCTTAGGAAGTAAATAACATCTCTTGATTGCTCAATTAAAGCTTCAACGAGTAATTACCAGCTTGGTGGGAGGCATATTGTGATGCATGCAACTTTAGAGCCTCCAAAGAATGACGTAATTCAAAAAAAAAAAAACGCTACATTAATCTTGATTCATACTGCTAGCTCCTCCTTGTTGTCTGCAAATGAATGAAACGACTTCGTTATTGGTCGGGGAGGAAAGCTGTACGGGCCTTTTATTATCCTACTCTGAGCGCTTCCTATATGAAATTTAAAATTGGGACTGTATTCAAATTGCAACAGCAATTATTCTGGGCAGTTTTAACATTCTGTGTATCAAACTCATTGACAGCACCAATTCATTAATGTCATAATTTCCCCACATTGCAAGGGGAAAAAAATCCTTAACTATCAGTGTTAGAAAGTTAGTTTCAGTTAAATATAATAATAATAAAGGCGATCAAGCAGAGAGAATATTAACTTGACACTCAACAAGTTTGATTTTTTTGTAATGAATTTAATGTGAAATAGATATGTTTTTTTAAAATTAGTGAAATTTTAAGAAATCGAAATATGTAACTAGAATAATGTATGCTAACCTCTATATTTTTTTTAAACCTTTGTTGGCTTTTAAACTTCTTTCCCTCATGCTTACTAATTTTCAGTAATCTTTCAAAAATTTCTAAAAAGTTTCCTCTCAAGAACAGCAATTCAAAATATTTTTTCATGTTTTTCGATTTAATTTTAATGAGAATCAAGATTCAGTGCTTAAAAAAGATTTCTGTAATTTTTATAAATAAATACATTAATTGGTATTTTTTAATATATCTTTTGAAAGTAAAAACTTTGAAAATCCCTCTTGAAAATAATTTTGCTTTCAGAAAAATCTTCACAATAAAAATTTATTGCATATTTTTATATTACAATTAATATTTAATTTCTCATTTTTTTATATACAATTAATTTAATTTATTAATATATATTTATAAAAAATCTATAAATTAATGTACAAAATAAAATTTTTACATTAATTCAGAGATTTTCGATGCATAATTTTCTGTACATTTTACATATGTTTGACCACTAATTATGAAGTAATTTATTTATTATATATTAGTAAAGTATATTGTTGGTTTCTATTTCAAGAAGTTAGCACAGTTTTCAAATTATTTGATCGACTGTCTATCATTAAAGTCACTGTTTGTGTAAAATTTCAAACTTGAAATATTTAAATTGTATTCCGAGAAATCCGTTTTTAGTCGTAGAAAAATATTAAGATCTGTTTTGGAAAGCCAAAAAAATATGCTCAGTGTGCTAAATTCAATAATAAAAAAATACGATAATTTGAATCGACTATAGCAACACGTTTGGATGTTTTAAATATTTTTGAATCCACCCGACTGAGAAATATCGATATATATATATTTGTAATCAAAAAAATAAATTACCTAAAAGTAAGAAGTTAACAGATTTTTTCAAAACAATTATGAGACCTCGGCATCTCATGGTATTATCTTTAGATGTATAAAATGCCATAGTTGCCATTGGAAGGTACTTCATGAATTAGCATTCTTTTAACTTAATTTTTCTCAATCCATTTTTTTAAATAACACAAAGAAATAATAAAATGGAGAAAATTGAATTCTTGAAAATACTGATCATGTTCTAGATTGTTTTCTTGTTTTTAATGTTTATTACAAATTATTATTCGGAAAAAAAACCTACTTTTCTATGAATATTTATTTATTTTTGCAGCCCACCTTAAGAGTTAAACCTTGTTAGCTTGGTCCAAGTTAGCCTTTAAGTTTGACACCGTTGTCTTATACAAAAGATTTGGTTTGTGTAAAAGAAGCTAACTCTATTTAAGTATTTTCTAAAATGTATGAAAAAGTTATATTTAAAGCAAATCAGTTGTTTAAAAAAATAGGAATAAATTCTAATTTTTTATTTTTATTTTAGCCTTATATTTGTATATGATAAGTAGTTATATTCCGGGAAAAAGTTCATATATCTGAATTGTGTGCTTAAAATTAAATATTTGTGATTCTGAGATGCTCCAAGTTTAGCCTAAATGAATTTCCTTTTACTAATTATAATGATAATAGGCTAATAATGAACAAAGCCTTGGAATCAAATATTTAACAAGAAGCGATAATCTAAAAGTGATTTCTGGAAAATTAGTGCAGCCGTAAAAGATATAGAGATCTTTCTGAGGAATTTTACAAAGTCTCTCTTTTTTGAAAGCTTAATATTCTTCCAGGCACAAATTTTCTTACTAAATGTCTCTTTAAAAGTGCTCTTTGAGGAAGATACAATCTGACTGGGGGGGAATCAAAAAGGGATACTTTGAGGAAGGGACTGTAAATCAAAAGTTATAAAAAAGTTATCAAAAGTTATGTTTCCATTTCTATAATTAAACCACCCTTTTTTTTTACTGCTCCAAAAACTTATGCTTTTTTTTTTGTTGTTGTTGAAGAGTATTTTCAATACATTTCATATTATTTTTATTATTAGCTATGTAATTTGAATATAATGCAAGTTAGTGGTTGAAATTTTGTTTCTTGGAAAATTATTGTAATTCCAATAACTTTTAAATTTTATTTTGCAAGTACTGTTGCTTGTGCATGATTTCTCTGTATCGCAGCACTGAAGATTTCTTAAAATATTTTCTTGTTTTCTTTTGCGTGGGGATATATTTTAGTTTATTTCTACAGTGATCAGTTTCAACATTTTTCGTCAGACACAAACATTTCTTGCATTATTATTACAGCTGCTGTTTAGGATGTGTTTGCAAATTCTGCGTGTTTAACTTAAAACACCACAGAAAACACCCTTGCTTGCTTCCTCTCTATTTCAGTGCACACACACAATTGATGTTCATTTTATCTTGAAATAAACCAAACCTACACGTGTCTGTCTGTAATCATTATAACACATGTTCTCACCGTTTCCATTTGCATCTAAATACATTCCCTGCCTTGTTAGAGTTTTCATAATTTCAATTTAATTTAATTCTGTTTGTTCTTTTTGTTTTGCCTTTTTAATTTTTTGGATGGGACAGGTTTGTAAATCGACTCTAAAGTAAGAATGTATTATATAACTTTACTGAAGACTTTATATAGTGTGTGCATGTGAGAGAAAGAGAAGGGATTAATTCTGTTTGTGTGTCCATTTCCCTCCCCTAAATCTGCATATGAAAGAGTCTCATTACAAATGAATTTTACTCCACTCTGAAAATGTAAAAGCATCTAATGTTCTTCTTTTATGACGTTGATTGAACGCGTGATTGAAAAAATCAGCAGAGTATATCAAACATAGTCATGGCCTTTAATGTTCATGGATAATTCACTCGTGAGTGTCAAAGGGAAAAAAAACGTAACGCGAATTACGAAAACGAAGGTTAATTTACTTCTTTAAGCACAAAGCTGATTAAATACAATTGTTTTATGAAAGCGAGGTACAATGAAAATGTTGGAAAAATGCTCAAATCAAATTCTTGAGCATAAAATTATTTTTAAAATAATTTTATAGGATATATACAAATAAGGAACTGGGTTATATTCAGATTCAGAAGATCAATTTTTACATAAAAATCAGCAAAAATAGTATCAAATTTCGAATTTATTTTTAAAACTGTTGTGTGTGAGAGCAATTTAATATTTATAAAATAAATGAGAGACTTCTTTAGTACTAACTTTGGACTTTTTGACTTATTTTTAAAAATGTAAGAATCCATTGAAGATAAATCTCATCCCCTCGGGGAAAGGCGAAAACCATCGATATCAATTAATAGCAAATTTGTGGTGATTTTTAAAAACTAAATTCATCTTCAATCACAGATCACGCATCATTTAGAGTTTATTTGTGTAACTGCCCTCGTTTTTTCAGCTATGTGGCATGTCAAAGGTATAATCTGAAGAAAAAGAGGAGGAAACCCGAAAATTTAAAAAAGAAAAGTAATTCCCCTTTAGTTCTTCCTTTCCCCATCCTCTCTGGTTTCTCTCATCTGTCCTCCTAGAAGCTCTTTGCAGCTGGAGCAGGAAGGTTCTATCTCCCCATGGGCGAAAACATGTGTTATGATGCTTTGCCCCCCCCCATGCCCCTTCTGTGCTTTTAGTTTTTATCTCTTTCCGCCTTTCAATGGAGGGTTAAAGGGGCAGTCATAAATTTATTGTATGTATTTCCTTTTTTTAACTGAGCATATGATGTAGCTCCTACTTATAAGTTGAAATAAGGAAGAAAATTTCAATTTGGGATTTTTGTTATGTCTATTTTCTAAAATCTAAACAGATGTTTTTAGCAGATGTTCCGCTAATTTTTAAGGAAGAAAGCATTAAACTGTGGAGTTGTATTTTTCAAATTTGTGTGTAATGAGTTTTATTTTGCTAAAATTCTACCTTGCACAAGACATTTTTTAAAACAAGAACTACTTCATTAGGACCTATATAAATGTATCGCTTAGGTGACTTTTTTCCCATGGAATTAGACAAATAACATCAATTTATATAGTTTTTTTAACTTTTCAAAAATATAGAGGACAATTTCAACTTAATATATATACTTAATTACAATATTCAAAATAATCAAAGTAACTTGTGTGTGTGATATTAGTTAAATACTAAAAAAGCCTAAGTGTGTTTTGCTGCTCACAAATCCTTCTATAGGAAAGTATTGTTTATTGGTATTTAGTATTATTATTTACATTGTGTATTAAATTCAGTATAAATTATCATTTTAAGCGGCCCCTTTCTTACTCAATTCCTCTATGACCAACAATTTATAAAAACTCAGACTGCGAAAAATTTAATATTGCATATATTTAATCTACAATTATGAGAAATGTTATCTTTTATTGAAATGTTTCTTTATGCATAATTGAAAACCAATGTTTTTTTGTTTTTTTTTAAAGAGGAGTATTTTTGTTGTTATTTTTATTTTATTATTTTTTTTTTGATATTTTGAATCAATTGTCAAGTTTTACCTCTTAATATTGCTGAATAAGTGGTATAAATCCTTTATTTTACATGATTGAATTTATTTGAAGTTTGAAAATAAAATATTCATTATGACAAGAACATTGTTTCATGTAGATTTTTTTTTTCCGTAATGTATTTATAAATATATTTTTTTTTCTAGTTATTTTATACTTAAGTATGCTTCTTAGTGGCTGCGGTAGCCTAGTGGTCATGGTCACGAACTAATGGCCGAGACGAGTCACTGGTTTGAGTCCTGATTTCATTGAAGACCCGCCATTGCAAAAAGGGCTGATATTTGTTAAATCTGTTATGGGGGGCTCAAAGACCTCCTGTAAAGTGGTGTGGAAGTTAGAAAGTGTGTCGCTTCAGTTGACCGCGATTCAAAATTACGAGGTCCGTCGTCAATAGCCTTCGCATTACGTAAAGTGCGACGTTAATAAACACACATTCACTCACACTCTGTTCTTCTAGTCTGTATTCGGTAGCCGACTGAATAAAATATTCATAGGCGGTGAAGGGTGTGTCCGCTCGTAAATTTTCTTTTTTTTTCATTCAATGATAATTTACTAATAGTAGCGAATCTCTAAAAAGTGCCTGGAACTGTCAGAAAAGCTCTCATTTTGTCAGTATTTGATAATTATTATATAAATTATCTCAAATTAGAGTGTTGTGTTATATTTGGGTGCACAAGAGTTTTAGTTTTTATGTTACATTGATTCTTTATTATACTGTAAAATAAAAATATGTTCTAATATTTTTTTAAAGAATTTAGAATTGCATTAAAAAGTAAAAGTTATGTAATTTGAAGGGGGAAAGAATTCTCCGTAGATCTAGCTTTTTGACTTTATCCGAAATTATCTGAGCTGTCATTCTCATTTTAAATGCAGTAAATTCGTTTGAATTCTCTTTTTGTTCTTTAAAAGTTTTCCATAGTAAACCCGTACACATTTATATTGAACACGAGATATACTTACATATATCCAGTTCAGCTGTTTATAAAACAAATTAGTTTTATTTTTCACACACACAATTTTAAGATTTGTTTATTGATAGCATTCGTATATTTTGGATTTTATGTTGATTTAAGTAAAAAATTTCACTTTTCATTTATTAAGAAAACAAGCATTTTATTCTCTTTTTTAAAACCAGTTCTTTAAAACTTGACTACTTTTTCCAGAAAAAAAATTTTTAAAGGAAAGAAAGTAAAAGTTTATTATATTTTTCATACAATATTATTTTATTATTATTTTCAATATTTTCATACTTTGATCATTTTTATTTTGCTTATTATTCCAGTTCCAAAAGATTAAAGTTTGGTAACTATCAAAGTGTGTGTTTTCAAAGTGATTTGAAAGAAATTTTCAAGTATCTAAATGAAGTAACATTTTTGTTAGAAATATATCAGTGGGCAGTACATTGTCAGGGCTTCCATATATACTCAAATGATACATGTTAAACGATTCCTGGCGTGAATTTGTCCACACGACTGATATTAACATGCTTTGAACGTAGAAGGCTATTTGGAACTGAACGCATTTCAGAAACTGTTGACGAATTTTAACATTCATCCTTTCATAGTATCAAAAGTGTGTCAAAAATATATATTTTCTGGAATTACTTCCACCTTGGGCAACGTAGTGGCCGATCGCTTCTGCTAACGAACCCTGACAGATCTGCGTGGTTTGGTTAGTATTATTAGACAATTTACACTACTTTAGGTAATAGCAGGACAAAATATATATGTATGAAATGTACGAGAGACGCTTCTGTGAGGACAGTGTCAATGGAATATGGTAAGAGTGCCTTCACTGCGGCATGCCATCGGCTGCTGTACTTTTGCTGGGCTCGTATACTTATGGCTTGGACCCTGGATAACTGGAAAAACGTTACTGGGTCGGATGAATTAAGATTTCAGTTGGTAAGGACTGATTTTATAGGGTTCGATTGCGGAGTAGAGCTTGTGAGGCGAGGGATCCACAAGTTATCAACAAGACGCTCTACAAGCTGGTAAAGGCTCCGTAATGGCGTGAACTGTTTTTACAAGGCATTAACTAAATCTTCCGTTTTATAAACTAAACCAATTATTAACTGTAAATATGTATTGTCAACTATTAAGAGATCATTCATAGCCATTTATAAACTTCATTAAACAACGATGGAATTTCCCAGAATGTAATCCATGTCATTCGTGATTGGTTTGAAGAATATTTTGAACAATTCTAGCGAAGGGTTTAGTTACCTAGATCGCCAGATGTGAATCCCATCGAGTATGAAAAGTCAGTTCATGCTCAAAAACCTATACCGGCAGTACTTTCGCAGTCAATGACGGGGTGTAGAGACAGCATGGGATATTTCTTCATGCGGCTTCTTACACTTGTTCAATTGATGCTCGATGCTACGTACTATATTAGGAGGGTACCCATGATATCTGTCTATTCAGTGTGTGTGTAAGCAGCATGAAATGCTCATGGTAATTAATTTGTTTACTTATGAGTTAGGGGGTGAAGTTACTAATACTAAAAATGTATTTTAAACCATTGTGATTAATTTTGATTTTTTTTTACAAAATTTCGACTTCAAATATTGAAATTGTAAAATGCCTTGTTTAATTGCTTTATCTTTGCTGGCAGCCTTACATTTAAATTTTGCTTCAGATGTATTATACCTTAATGCAATATAGTTGTTCAAGCTTTAAAAATCCATATATGCAATTATTTATAAAAATGCGGCTATTGAACATGTTACATTAAAAATAAAATTTTATATTTTACTGGTAAAGTATGCATTAACATGTTATTTTCTAATTTTTATTGTATAATTTAATATTTAAAATATAAAATTTTTAGATTTTTAAGATAGGGAATTAAAAAAACAACTACTATGCTGACATCTGGTGACGGTTAATTAGTTATTTAATTATAAATTCGTACATTGTAAATTATTAATAGAAAATAAAAATTAGGGGGGGGGGGATTTATCCCGAAGAAGAAAAAAAAAAGATTTTTATACTTGGAACGGAGGGAAAAGAAACCTTTCTGACAAAGAAAAGAATTGGAAGAAATTTCTGAGAAGGGAATTTAAATGACATAAATATAGAAATCACTCACGTCGCGCATACACACTCAGGAGTGCTGGCATCCAAGAAAGAAAGAGAAAAAATGGAAAATTTACATAGGGATAAAGTGATACCCATGGGAAAAGCCCATGCAAAACCGGGCTAAGAGGAGAGGATATAGAAATCACACACACAAACACACCATGAAGTGCTGACACTAAAAGGGGAAGGGGAAATTTCAAAGGCAAAAAGGCCACACACTTGTAGAAGCCCGTGCAACGCCAGGCCATGAAGCTAGTTATTTATAAAAATACGGCGATTGAACATGTTACATTAAAAAATAAAATTTTATATTTTACTGGTAAAATATGCATTAACATGTTATTTTCTAATTTTTATTGTATAATTTAATGTTTAAATTTTTAGATTTTTAAGATAGGGAATTAAAAAAACAACTACTATTTAAATTAAAAGAAACGATTAAAATTTTTTCCCCACATCATAGACGTTCCACTTGTGACATATTTTATTTCTGTCAGTTCTTTAAAATTAAATTAGTCATCATATTGTCGGGAGAAAATAATACTTGTAGGTTGAAATTAACTGTGTACATTGTTTTTAATACCTGCGATTTTGGATGCTAAAATCAGTAGAAATTACCAACTTGATTTGCAATCGATTCAGCCAGTTTTGTAATCAACCGAGAAAAAGTTTCATTATTTTCTTTCTGGTGTTTTGCAATACATGAGATATACAGAGATGTAGTTGCTTTTTATGATCCGAGAGAAGATGTTCTTTTTTTTCCGAATTAATGATCCAGAAATCTGGAAATAAGAAAGACAAGTATTACATATCAAAGAATATTACAAAAAGTTACTGATCGTCAGGTTTTTTTCTTCAAATGCTTTGTGAAAGATGGAAGGGGGGGGGGGGGAGTTGGTTTATATTTTCAATATTAGTAGCTTTTATATTTGTTATTAAAGAAAGTTTTTCTCTCTTTCTGTAAGCACCTGAGGGCAAATTTACTTGGGTTGAAATAACGTTAATGAATTTTTTGAAGATGATTATCTGAAAATGTAATTTTTAACGGCGCAGTTATCTTACTGACCGAAGACCCAACCACAAGGAGTGTCATAATTATTCAAATGTATTTTAATAATATAATTATAAAAAAATAGATGGTTATTGAACATAAAATGTACATCTTTACAACAAATCCCCAATTCTGGTTTACAGAAAAATCATTTAAAAAAAAAAAGAAATAATACCTTAAAAAAGAATGACGTGTGTTATCCTCCTGAACGTAAGTTTTTAAGATTAAATTTGTAAATGTGTTATTTTCTTTAACACATACTACACACATTATTCATGTTTTTCAATTTAAAAAAAAAATCGAATTTTGCATTTTTTCTGTAGGTAGTCGTCAGCAAATAGCCGGTTAATCTGATTGTCTTCATGAAGTACTGCGTTAAATGACATTCGACGGGGTATAAAACGCCGAAAATAAATGCATGAATAACGTAAACAGAACTATTGTAATACGACACGAAATGATGTTCCGATTTTAAAATGCTGAAGTCCATTGTTGCATTTACAGAACCGAGCAAAAATATTTATTGTACACCATGAAAGTTCCACATCTTTACAATACAATGCAATACTACGGAAGCTCCGGCGGAATTCCGGTTGCATATCTGCATGTGAAGATGATCTCGTGCTTTTTTTTATATATATATAAACTCGTTCCTCGACCTCCATTTCAAATAAAACTCTTTTACATTAATCACGGATTTTTTTTCTAAGTATTTGTTATTCTTTCTCTTATGATTTGAGGCTGTCGCGTGAGGTAAAAAACACACACACAGTGCGCTTTTATTATTCGTGCCACCTCCGCAGCATCGTAAAAACAGAGTATTATTTTACTATCTCTTTATTATCACGATCTCTCGTTATTAGCTTTTCTCCTATGCTTCGTCATGAAAGAAAGAAAAAAAGACCCATGGAGATTAGATGTTCTTTCGTCTTGGAAGACGGGAATAATTAAAAATCGTGCCTTAAGAATTTTTAAAGCTCGTCTGTTGAATTTTGTCTTGTGAGTGGATACTTGAAAGTAATAGTTGAAAAAGGAATGCACGAAAAGACTGTTAAACGGTTGATATATGGAAGCTTTGTTTGATAAAATTTTTTCCTACTATTTCATTGTGAACAATGCTTTTCGATTTAGAGACTTTTTTAAAATATTTTCCTTTTATATATTTCGTTTAAAATAATAGTCGTGGTGTCTCTCTTTTTAATGTTTTTAAAATGAAGTGGGACTATTAAAATTATCCATTGTGTATGTTAATGGATTTTATGATGCACATTCATTAGTTACATTAATAACTGCGCTTTTAATAGATTGATGCCAATTTAAGAGTAGGAATCTAGTATATATATATATATATATATAATCTTTATAAAACAGTTCTTAGTTTGCAATGTTATAAATGCTGCATCATCTATCTTTATTATTCCCAATATTTTAATTATATATTTTAACTTTCAGCATTTGAATCATTTTTGTCTCTCAAATAAAATATTTTAAAAATTATTTATATGTACACACATACAATGTGTGTATGCATAATGTGCTTGTGTTTGTCACATTTATATTAATAACAAGTAATATATAAAAAAAATTCCTAGTTGGATCAGCAAAAAAATTATTTAAGTTACTTTTTATAAAATAGTTACAATTAATATGAATATGTATATGCATATGACAGAATCACAACATTTAAGTGGCAATTAATTTTTATTAATTATCATTATAGTATCGCATTGTCATCCAAAACAATCGTGTATATAAAATTTCAGTTCAACTGTACAGCTTTGAAACGTGAGGACAAAAAAAAAAAAAAATCTTTTAAAGATTTGACACAAGTCACTAAAAATGAAACCAACGTGGCTGTATCTGTAATTCTTTAAATAATTTATTTTAGTCGATTAGTTTTAATTAATTATAATTAAATTATAGTATTGTTATCCAAAACAATAGTGTATAGAAAATTTCAGCTCAAATGAGCGCTTTAAAATGTGAGGGGAAAAAAACCTTTTCAAGTTTTGACACTCCAAAATGGTCACTAAGTCGTCAAAAATGATGCCAACGTGGCTGTATTTGTAATTCTTTGAATAATTAGTTTTAATCAATTTATATTAATTATAATTACATTTCTGTATTGTCATCCAAAATAAACGTGCATATAAAATTTCAGCTCAATTGAGTGTTTTAAAGTGCATTTTATTAATGATTGAAAATTTGAACTAGATAAATATAGAGAAGAGTGTGAGCAATAGTAGGAATTGAAAAAATAAACATGCGTACCATATTAAATTTCGTATGTTCATATTAAATTGTATTTAAAACTATTTGTGTGATGTGTTAAATCCGTAAAATTTCTCTGATTTATTCCAGTGCTTCTCAAACTTTCAACATATGTGACCCAATTTTCTGTCATAATTTTCATCTCTCTCTCCTCCATACAATAAAAATGTATTGAATGTAATAATTGTGTACTTTTGGCGCTAAAGCTACAACACGACCTTAATAATGAACCGTACAAATATCAAGAGAAGTATGATATTTTGTAAAGCCCACACACATGGAAGTCAGTAGTACGTATTTAACTTGTTCTTAACTTAGTATTGATAAATTAATTATAAAATATATTGAACAGTACTGATATATTAATAAGTACACATTTTATCAGTGTAATTGTGTACTTTATTTTTTATTATGACAATGTATTTTGTTTTGTTTCCTTTCAGTAAGTTAATAATTTTTTTATTTTCGATATGCTCCCTCCCCTCACAGTTCGGGCAACGCTGATTTACTCAGTTGGCATTTGAGTTAAAATTTTATGTATTGTTTGCTCTTTATTTTTTAATTTACATAGCATATTTGTAAACAAATAAAATGTTTTTTGTTATTTATTTCTTAAATGAAAAAAGAGAAGCTCTTTAATTTTATTTTATTATAAAATAACCATTTTATGCGTCAGTATGGTACCATACACTTTCCCCCCTCTTATTTGGAACGCCTTTTGCTTTTTTATTTAAAAAAAAATAAAAGAAAGAGATAAGTCGCGCGGTATAAAAATGTCGAAGTACTTCACTTTTTTTTTCTTTCTATTTTTCAATAATTTATGTATGGATTAATGAATGAAGCAGTGATCGTGTGTGTGTAAGGAGTTAGTTAATAACATGATATGTGCACAAATGTATGTGATTTATTGAAAAAAAAGTTTTTTTGGCAGAGTTGGGATGAATTTTTGAGATAAATATTTCTTCAAAATTGTTTTATAAGTTTGAATCCAATGATGAATGATGCAAAATCTATTTAAATTTCTTTACTTAATATCACTATATGAAATATAATTAAAAATAGTACACATTATAATTATTCGATAAAATTTTTGGTACAATATGCGTTATGAAAAAATATATAATTTTATGGAAAAAAAATATTTAAAACTTTTGTATATTAAAACTGCATCCTCTTTCCAAGATGTTCAAATAGGGGAAAAACATTTGTTTAGATGGCCTGACTTCAAGAATTTCACTTGTTCTCAAGTTTTAAGCGCTCTATTTGTCAGTTCTTGTGCATTTTTAAAATTGCATCGTTGTTTGTGTGTTCTGGTTTTCTTCTTCTTTACCCCTAGCCAGAAAGTGAAATACCAGACCTCCCGTTCGTGTGTGTGTCTTGTGTATTTATAAACGTGGGGTCCTGCGCTTCTCCAGTGCTATTTTTAAGGACAGATCCGTGCATTCCCGCTTTTGTTCAACGCTCATTCGCCTCACTTGTGGCTGAAACGCGACTCGGCGAAAAAATTACCTCTCTTATTACTTACTGACAAGGCAGGAAGAAGTTGGAAATTGGTGATGAGGATGGTGATGTACTCGTAGTCCGATCGCACGCTTTGTTGGACAATAAAAAAGTTGGTCTGTCCATTTCGTCGCTCGACTGCATTGCGTTTCAGTGTCATTTGAGATTTTTCTTTTCAACGGTGTTTGTAGTTTTGATTATTTTCCGGTGATTGCACGTCTTGTGTCATTCGCGTCAACGTTTTGTGTGTTTTATTTATTTGCTGCGCGGTATTGTATAGAAGCTATGGCTGCCATACCTAGTGCTGTATTCCCGAGATTGTTGGATCGACAAAATTTGGGGTTGTTTGGATTTCCATTGCTGCCGCAGGTAAGTTTATTATTATTTTCAAATGAGTCGAAGGTAGTAATTTTGTTGGTATTGGTTACATATAATCAAAGGCTTAGTTTTTAATCTGAATAGCAATAGTTATCTTCTGGCTTTTGTATTCATTATACACTCCTGAATCTCGAATAAGTACTATACACGATTCTAAGGGAAATCGCTTGTATTTCTTCATTTGATATATTTGGATAATTTTTCTAATATGATGGAGATTATAGCAATTTTTTTTTGTTTAAATATGACCATGGATTTTTTTTTTAAATAAAGATAATGAGATTTATTGCTTATTTAAAATTTTTTTCGTCCTTTACCTTTTTTTAAATAATCTCATTGTTGCGTAAAGAAATCTTTCATCAGCTTTTGAGTAATTTTCAGATTATCGATTGATTCCAACTGATAAACGGATTACTGCAAAATGATCATTTATGAAATTGTCTTCATTAATAGAAATATATTTTGCTATACCTTACGTGTGAGGAATAGTGTTTTAAAGTCAGTGTTTTTTATAAATTTAATTTTAAGGTTATTTAAATTTAAAGATTTTAGACTTTTTCTATTTTTCTGAATTGAAATGTTGATAAATACTCACTGATTATATCGAATTCTATCCAACTTTTTTCTTCCCCCTTAGCATTCATTTAACAAAGGATTTTCTTTAAAATCTGACATTTAAATTTGGCATGTAGTGGAAATTTTAGAGAGTCAAGTGCAGCCCAGATGTTGACCTCGTCACTTGACCGAGATTCAAAATTACGGAGTCCGTTGCCAAAAGCTTTTGCATAGCTTCAAAAGTGCGACGTAAATGAAAGATCAAAAGCCAGCAGCGAAATAAGAATGAAATATATTTGAAAAAATGGTATAAATTGTGTTTTAGGGATGTAATAGTAGGTACAAGATATACATCTCATAGATGATGAAAACAATTTAAAATATTTCACAAAAATATGATTAATATCTTAATTGAAATAGTTGCAAGAAATTGATTATGAATCAATTAAATTTAATTTTTTTGAAACCTCTCTCTCTGTTTTTTTTTTTTTTTTTTTTTTTTTTTTGAAGGGTTTAAAATTTTACTGGAAAATATTGTAAAATGTCATGTGTTGCTTGCTTAATGTCTCTTAATAGTCTAATGACTATTTGATTGGTAAAGTATCTTCAAAAAAATGCTCTCAATTAGGTTCATTTTACATTTAAAAAAGAACTTAGCATTGTAATTAAAAATCTGAAGGGACAGGGGGGGGGGGGAGTCTGAGAGTAATTATTTTTCATCTGGGGACCGTAACTTTTTAAAAGTATTTTCATGAGGAAATTAGTGTTTAACAAGATATGACAAACATAGTGTATATATTATACTTAAGTAAAAAATTCATTGATGGGGAGAGGTAGCGTACTGGGGCGAGTTAAGTAGCTTAAGATAGGAAAAGTAGGACGCCCCTCAAACTTCTAAAATAAACTATAATAAATCCCACAATATATTATAATTTTTTTTTTTTTTTTGACTTATCAAAATTTGTCATCAATAACGTATACAGTTAAAGTGGATACCTTTTTGGGAGGCAAGAAATCATATCGTTTTATATTTAACTTCTCTAGTTAGCCATTTAAAAAAAAATAGAGAAAATATGTATTCTATTCTTTGTTTTAATATTCAGAGAAGTAATCAATTTTTCTCACTATGTATATTGCAGAAACTTACAAAAAATTAATAAGAAGAATCCAATTATGCTAACTTTTTTTTAAAGAAAAATTAATTACTCGTGGGGAAAAATCTATGAAATACGTAATTTAGTCATCATGTTTGTTTTTGTTTATTATTAAATTGAAAATCAACCGAAATTTAAATAGTTATTTTGGAATTCACGATTACATTTCAATTATTATTCTTAAGGCAAACTGTGTAATTTTCCAAAAATTTAATCTTGCTTGTTTTAGCTATTTTCAAGACGTTATTTTTATATCTCGCTTATATGTATATAAAATACTGCATTATACCACTCAATGTTTGCGCCTGTACCTTCCTTTTTGCGACAAAATTAACTTGATTAGTATCTGGCCTTGTGTCCGTTCTAATTTGTTTGATCGACGAAGATTTATGAATTATTTCGGTTGGTTACTCAAATTGATTTTTTTTTCTTTCTAATTAGTTTCTTCAGTGAAATATAAAGTTTACAAATTTAGAAAGTTTGCAAAATTCATTTTAATTTTAAAAAGGGATGGGGGATTAAAACAATGAGAAAGGGGTCTATTTTTGTAAAGGAATCGAAATAAAAATCCTAATTACATTTATATTATGCAAGGAAAATTGTCCGCCCTTCATCCTCATTCATTAGTGATTAATTTATGCATAAAATTCTTGAAATGCAAACAAATAGTTTTCGCATTTAAATGCATGCTAAATTTGATTTTACTATGTTTTATTGTATACAGTACCGTATATTTTTAGAGTTATATACGAAGAAAATTTTGCGTAAATGAGAATCAAGATTTAATTTGAATAATTTTAGTTTGTTTTAGTCTTCAACTTGTGGTACGCGAATGATTTCAGAGGATACTCAAGCAGTCCTACAAGGGGGGGGGGACGAATAAATTTGAAATAATGATTATAATACACAAGTTATTCATCACAAACAATATTCAAAGCGCTTGTATCTGAATCAATTTAGGTGGATCCAGGGACTCATGTACTTTAAACTATGACTGAAATAATATTCAATTATTTTTAATTCTATCCATCCTCCTATAAACTTTGTGGCATTTGTTGTCGCGTGTTTCATACTGGGTTACATACGAAAGACGACAGATAGATGAACAGAAACATACAATACAAACACAGAAGAATACTAAATTTTATTACAAACGATAATCCCAGCGTAGAACAGAAGGGGTGCGCTGCTTTCCATTCGAGACGGGAATCGATTTCAGGCGAAAGTCCGACATTTACCTGCGGCCGAGTGGTCTTGGCATCGGATCATGGCTAGCATGTCATGAGTTCGAACCTAGTACCACTAAAGACCCGCCGTGTAGGGGAGCGATGCACGTTAAATCTGTCGAGAGCTCAAACGTCCTCCCGTTAGTATGGTGTGGTAGTTAGGAGAGGGGGTGCCAGCTCAGGTGTCGTCCGCGTCACTTGACCATGGTTCAAAATTACGCGGACCGTCGCCAAAAGCCCTCGTGTTGCTAATCAGTGCGACGTTAATATTCTCTCTCACTCACCCGACATTTATCTGAGATACATCCATGCCTTATTCGGGATTCGAACCCGAGCCCATTCTATTAAAAGCAAGTGTCATAACCACCATACTAAGAAGGGCTTTGTGGCATTTAAATCATAGATATAATTTACACGACTACAATTGCTATTCTTATAAAAGTACTCTGGTAAAGATATTCTCTGGTTGGATGTATATCGTTCTAATGGTTTATTATTTTTTTAACGGGATATTTAGCATGCTAAAGAAATTGCTGTAATATGACTTCGGATATAACCTTGGAAATTTAATTTTCCTTTCGTACACTTTTTCATGTGCCTGGCCAATACACTAGAAAAATATTTTTTTAAAAAATCCCTTGGTTAAAATGTCGAATTTTAATTGACTGAGATTTTTCCAGGTTTAAAAGATAGATCAATGAACGGTGAAACCATTTCAGTTAAAATTCTATCAGATTCGAAATAATGAAGTTAAAGGGAAGAATCTGAAAATGATATTGATGCTTATTTTGCTAGTGTATTTGAATTTAAAGGGTGTATCTCCAAACGTCTTGGATGATCTTATCTCTTTATCATATTTTTGGGAAACCGGAAATATTTATATATTTATATCCCTTTCATAAATAGATAGTGTAATGTGTTTGTTATTCTTCTGTCAATGTTATACTTTTTTTTTTCTTTTGAGATATTTAAAAGTTGACACTCACTTTTTTTTTAGGTTACCATAGAAGCAAATTCTGTTTAATTTCTTAACAACTATTAGTTTATAGTCAGTTTTAGCATAGAGTGCGTAAAAAAACACACACACTTTTAAACACATTATACTTTTTTTATTTTCAGAAGGCCAAAAAAACGATTCGGGCTCTCAAAGAAATATGTGAAGTTCATGGTATTAAATTTTTAACAGAACGCATGTGCCAGATTCGGTTAAAAAATTTCTCCCCTGGTGTTTTTCACTTAACACTTTGAGGGACACTGTAAGATTTGCTCAATTTTTTTGTAAAGTGTGTCTTAATTTGTTCCTGGAAGGTCTAATTACATATATTATGAATTCAAAAAAAAAATGTCGGCGGTGCTATATTTCTGTGTGTGGGGGGGAGGAGGGGGGGGGTTGCTGGCACTTGCGAACATTCTTCAGTAGAACTCATAATGTTATATAAAAGCAAATGAACTTTCTCTAAATATTAAAAAAGTGCACAATCTTCTTGGGATTGAAAAAGTATGTAATCGTATGTACAAGAATCTCAAGAACGAGATATTTTTTATTGGTATTTAAAATTAAATTTTATGGTTGAGCAAAATGAAGCAACACCTAAAATAATATATGGCTAATAAATAACTATTGAAGGAAATGTATATATATTGTTGTTCTGTTAACATAGCAAATGCTGATGCTATAAAGTAATATTCAAGAAAAATACACTGCGTTGAAAACTATCAAATAAATTTTAAATTTAATTTGAAGACCATCAGTTGGAGATGAAATGAAATGGTAATGAATGTAAATAGGTTTACATAAAAAATTAATATAAAGAATATTAAAAAAATGTCTTACATTTATTTTAAATAAAATTTGAAATTATCGTCAATATTTCTCTTCGAAATTATTTCTCTCTATATAGGTTAACTAATTATGCTTAAAAATTAAAACTTTAAACTAGTTAAAAAATCAAAAGGAACTTTTTAAAAAGACCAGAATTGTAGCAGTAACAATGTAGCTAAGTATCTAGTTCAAAAGAAGAAAATCCTAGAAGTGAGACCTATAAAGAACTCTTCATCAGCTCTCAACACTGTTCAGAAAATATCCCCATTTAACAAAATATTTAGCCTACACACACATTCTTCCTCCATATTATTAATAAATCATAGCTGCATGAATTTGAGAAACATTGAATTCTCCCAAACGCGCGAAACTACTCCATCCATTCTGAATTATTAAAAAAAGCCATACTGTGGGGAAATGGTGTTGATTTAAAAACATCTCAAAAAAGTTACCAAATGGAATCTATAAATACGTGTTATTTGCTTCTTAATCACATACCTAGAATATTTTATAAGAAAACGCACACACATAAACCTGTTCTTTAAAAAGAAAATGCGTCAAAAATAGTCTGATTTGCTGTGCTTCATTCTCAAGCAAATAGTGCGGGGAGTCTTTTTGGAGTATAAATAGAAGTTCATTGGGGGTTTTATAGAGTGTTTGCAATAATCAAAAAAATTAAAAAAGGGTGTTTGCAATCTGCCACTCACAAAGGGTTAACAATGATCAACGTTTTCGTCGACTTTCTAGAGGTATTAATAACAAAATGAAAGCTGTTATTGAATCAAATCGTCACATAACTGAACTAGAGATTGTAAATTATCAAATGCATCACACACAAAAATTAGAACTCACAAAAGATATCTTGAACTCTCGTTAAGAAGCACGATAATTGGGCTTCACTTGAAAAAAAAATCAATTAACACAGTGGATCAATGTATGAAATACGCACTTCAAACGCAATGCCCCCCCCCTTTTTTTTTTTAAAAAAAAAATAAATAAATTATCGTGGGTGATAAAAACTTATCCTTTTCTGTAACATTAATGGAAAAAGATCATGCTCCCAGCGTGATGCATCTTTATTATACATCTTTAGCAAAACTCGTATGAAATTATTGGAACTTCTTTGGGAAATGACGTCTCATCCCTCGACCTTGCACCATCGGATTATCATTTATTTTAAAGTTAACAAAACTTTTTCTAGATGTAAAAGTTTCAGTAATCACTTCGAATCGCGCTTGATTCAATTTTCTGCTGATAAAGACCAGAAATTCTATGAGCGTGGAATCATAAAATATCCAGAAAGAAGGCAAATGATCATTGAATAAAATGGAAGATTTTTAACTGATTAATGCTCATTTTTTTTGTATTAGAAAAGTTTTTTTTGTGCACTAAAAAAAAAACACCGAAATTATTCTAACGTATTAATTCACGAAATACATATATTATTTAATATATAATATTCTTATTCACAAAATTTATTAAACAAAGTCACATTTTTATATATTAACTTTAGTAACTTTACTAATGAAGTATTGGAATGAGCTGAAAGGTCCGAAATCTTGAAACTCTAAAGAAAATTGATTTGATCTTACGGTAATTCAAAACTGTTGCAGAAAAGTAATACCTTAAGGTAATGTGTGTGTTCTCAACTGTTTACATTATGTTGGAACGAATCCGTGTTCATCAAAAATGTCTTATATGAAGATTATTTGTTCATGAATTGATATATTTCGCCATCTTTTTTGGCATGACTTTTCAGTGCCATAAATTTTTATTCATTTTTAGATTGAATGTTCATTGTGTGCTCTTGAATTTTAACTATATAGCATGAGGTTTTTCAATTTAGGCTTTGATGGGATTCCTCTCGCCTCAATTTTATGTAGTAATTAATCATAAGTGTGAAATAGAATTTCATTTACAAGAATATGCAGATTCGAAAACGGGAAAAATTATATTCAGTTAAACTTGGAATCGTCAAATCTCGAGATTATGTGTGTATGTGTATTTTGTAATACTGGGATTTTAAAAATCTCATTTGTGCTAGTAAAATTAAAAAGTCTAAAATCGACAGTCGAATCCAGGTAGTTATAGAGTTCGATGAATTCCAGACATGGTTTTAACTTTAATTATATTTCTAGACTTATATATATGTGAATCATATTTTTTACTTTAATTATATTAATTGTTTCATTTGCATGCAAAAATACCACGTTTTGTTTCATTTGTACTTTCGAATTTGTTGTGTGAACATACGAAATAATATTCAAGAAGAGAATTCTTTCATATTGTAATTTAAAATATAAATTAGGATATTTGTTTTTCATCCATTCATCAGATATTTTTCGACTTAGATTACAAAATCTCAAGTAGTTATGTTTTATAAATTCGTATATACGGAAATAAAAAGCTCTTATAAAATGTGTATTCATATTTTATTAAATAATAAAATTATCGTAGTTTACACCCAATTGCATTTTTAATTATTTATTGATGTATACAAAAGCGAGCTTCTGAATTTTAAGTACTTTAATATCTTATAAGTTGTAACTATATCACACGCTTCCAATGTTCACATTTTTTTCCCCTTTAACATTTATAAACCCCGTGCACTACGCAATGTAAAACACGGGGGCATACAACACAGACAGAAGAAAGGATTACAACACAAACATCCATGCCTCCTTCTCCGGGATTCGAACCCAGTCCCTACGGCACCGCAGTCAGCTTCACTGACCACTATACCGGATGGGCGGCAATGTTCACATTGAAGGATGGATTTACGATCTGAACTCTTTGTCATTTAGTTCAAAAATGAAACATTAATTGGAAAATAGAAGAAAAAAGTTTTTCCAAAACAAAAGAGAAGAGGTGTGGAAAAAGAATTGTAATCAGTTTTGTAAAACCTTTATTAAAAACACGGTGATGGTAACACGATGCATATTCACAGAAGTACAGCTGAACTGTCTGCGGAGCAAAAGAGGTTAATACAAGCCAGCGAGGAAACGACAACGCCAATCTACAATCCTGGCTTTCCATTAACTACTAGCGTTCGTCATTGCGCTGCATCCCATACAATGGGTTTTAATACAGGGGTGCCCTACTCAAACGACCTTGCGGGCCTCTTCCGGAAAAACATTATCCCGCGGGTCTCATATAAAAATATGTATCTTTTTTATTAGATTTGAGGAGGGAAAATTCAAAGCGGAATGAAACAAAAAAATTGTTTTCATTATTTTTTATGTATGCAAACATAGATAATATAATAATACTAATGCAATGATCAAATGGTGTTTTTAATTTTTGAGGTATTTGTTTCTCAACTCTTTCATTTAGTTTTTGCAAGGTCCATCTCAATGCGTGTATTTGGACATCGTAATTGATGTTGCAGGTTTTCGTCCGTTAAGTTGGAGTGCGATTTATGTTTGATAAATTTCATTTTTAGAAAAATCGATTCGCAGGTTTAAATTTATCCAAAAGCTCTCGCAATCTTTTGTGCCAGATCTCTCAAAATTAGAAATTTTTTCTTTTGTGTCATAAGTGTTATAGAAATCTATTTTTGATTCTGATGTTTGAAAAATGTGTTTTAGTGCATTATTGTATTACATGCCAATCGGTTCCATTTGAGGATATTCTTTGGCCGAGTTGACATCGACATGAAAGAAGAATGAATATATTTCAAACTTTTTGTATTTGTCTAAATAAGTGAAACGTTTTTTAAAAGTACCTGCAAGTTTGCCCTTTTGTGTATTTGATGTAACTTTGAATTTTTAATTCTTTCATCGATGGAAAGAGTGGAAAGTTATTATGAATCTCGTGGGCCGCGGGTTTGCCACCCCTGGTTTTAATAAGATAAAAATTCTAAAAGTTTGCTAAAAAATATTTTTTAAATTACATTAAAAAGTACTGCTGTGTTATATTGTTTTCATGGAATTTTTATTTCGTACATTTTTATGCAGTTGGTTTTTTTGAAATTTTTTTGAAGCTAGATAAAGCAAGTTGACTCAACACTTCTTTAATGCCTAAAAGGAGAAAAATGATTACTTTTAGAAATTACTCGAGGGCCATCCATTCTGTTGGTATTTTACGTAATTATTGGAAGGGGGTCTGAAAAATAATTGCAGTAAAAAATGCATGGCGTGCGTGTACGAACAAAATTTTACGTCATGATCTATAAAGTACTTAAGTATGTGCGGATGCGAAATGGTAGCATATTCTGTAACGGCCTGCGGATATCGCGATTTGCTCAGTATCTTTGTCTTATTTCAACAGCAGTGCTTTTCTTCTACCACTTTTATGCAGGATGGTGCACCTCCACATAATGGACTTGGTGCGCGGATGTTGTTGCAGCAATATTTTACCGATGACAAAGTGATTATCTGTTCATTTCCCTCTCCGTGGACGACCACTCCACCGTGAGATTTTTGGTTATGGTGGCATTTAAAGGAGGTTGGTTTATCAGGGAATTTTGGTAAATTTAGCTGGTCTTGAAGGATCATACAACGATGCATTTGCGATCAGCTATTGAACATTTTTCAGTTTAATAAGGAGACTCCCGTAGAAAATATGCTGTAGGTCGCGAAATAGCCTGTAACAAATAAACGATGCTTCTTTTGAAATTGCTAGTTTGTATTCGTATTACGTTGCAATGCGTCTCCTAGCGAAAATATTGTGATTTTTTTTCTTTTTTGGAATCTTTCAGCGCATTTTTTGAGTTTTCTATGAATAAATTTGCAAATCAATCCGTATTATAGTTACAGCTCCAGAGCACTCTGAATAGACCAGGCTTAATTACGATACATATATAGAGAGAGAGTTCTGCTAAAATCCTAATCTTTCTATTTTAACTAGAAAACTATTGCCTTAAAATCGATGTCAAGAATATTTAAAATGGCTATCTGTTACAGGATGAAATCAATTTCAATGCCACCTGATGAGTTAAAGTTAATGTTCTTATGTCGAAAATATTAAGAGATACGGAGATAAGTCAATTCGTGTAAAACACGCGTCTTGTTTAGTCACGATTTCCCAAATCTGTGGCATAAAAAAAAGCTTCGGAAAGGTGAAAAGATAATATCCTGACTGAAAACTAATGTGTGTTCAGTAATACAGCACGTGATTCTTTTCCGAAAGGATCATAATTCGTATCCCATCGAAACCTGCTTTATTGGCTGTGTTTAAAGATCGATTTTTATACTGCATGCTGATTATGTAAACTCGTTCCTCAAGAGGCAGCAACTCGACCCAACTCATTTTGCGTATTGTATGAAATTGGTGTGTTATGCAAATACGTAATTAATGTTATGGTTTTACGTTAAAGCTCGAAGTCGTGGAGAAATTTCTTGAGAATGAATGCTGCTAAGTTGTGGAGAATGTGGTCGCAAGACACAAACAGTAGGGAGGATGCATCGAATTTTCCTGGAGGTCCATATCAATCACGGGAGACTGTCCAAAATGTGACAGTCAACTTCGATCTGAAAGACCGGTTACAGTAGGTAATTACCGCCTAAAAATCAATTGCATTATCTACAAGAGAGACCGTGGGTAGCCTAGTGGTTAGAGTATCGGACTCTAGACCGAAGGGCCTGAGGTGGCCGCAGTAGCCAAGTGGTCAAGGCATTGGATCATGGCTAGCGTGTCGTAAGTTCAAGCCCAGCACCACTGAAGACCCGCCGTGTAGGGAAGCGATGCACGTTAAATCTGTCGAGAGCTCAAATGTCCTCCCGTTGGTGTGGTGTGGTAGTTAGGAGAAGGGGTGGCAGCTTAGGTGTCGTCCGCGTCACTTGACCAGAGTTCAAAATTACGCGGTCCGTCGCCAAAAGCCCTTGTGTAGCTGAACAGTGCGACGTACAAATTCACTCACTCACTCACCGGAGGGCCTGGGTTCGATGCCCGATGCCACCAAATACCCTCCGAGTACACACGGAGTACGTGCTCGTTAAATCCGTGGGTCCGAAAGTCTTGTGGGCGGTCGCAGCAGAAACCACGAGTGCAGGGGGCTGGAGAATATTTCCCTCCCCTCCAGTTCCATGCCTAATTGTGGAGGTGGAGATAGGTGGTGTCGCCATCTATCGTTAAGAAGTCCAACTTGTCTCACAGGCTCTGACAACTTTCATTCCTTCCCTTCGGGAAGGAGACGACAACAACAACAACAAGAGAGATCAGCGAAGGTAGTGACCTCTCAAAAAGCGGCATTTGGAAAATTTTAAACAAAGTAGGCATATCCAAATGAGGCTGAAAAACGTTTACAACTTCTGCAACGTTATCGCGCACCAGTCAGAAGTGAAGCCAACGTTCTTCGAAGACATAATATGAATGGATAGGGCATGCTTTTCATGTAGTGAAATATACAATAGATAGAAACTATTTTCGCTGGCCCTGAGAAATCCTACAAATTGAAGTTCAGTGGTCAATTAATGTGAGATGCGGAATTTTGAATAATAATCTAGTTGACCTTGTATTGTATAAGGGCGCATTAGCTAGAGCGTGATAACCGAAACTTTTGCGAGACGTTTTCTCTGGTGCTTTTTTGCTGTCCTTGTTTCGGCCTGGAAATGTATAGTTCTAACAGCAACAAAACAGGCGCCTTCCTGCGTAAGAAATTAAAAATAAATTTATGCTGGTGAGTCATTCCAGCGTTAAATCTAATGATTGCATTGAATGTCCTCTATGCTCACCTAATCTGACTCCAATTGGTTTTTTTTCTCCTGTGGGGGGTGTTTAAAGTGAAAGGTATTTCACAACCCTTCTAGCGACACCGAAGGACCTTAAACGATATATAACTGATGACTCAAGTTTCGCTTGATATGCTACAAAATATGCAGCAGGAAATTTAAAAAGAAGTAGGAGAATCTAAATGTGCATTGTAGCTTGCGAAGAGCATTTGGAAAACTGAAAATACAGCTTCGGCTGATAACTAGCTGTACATTTTGCTTTTCTTTCTCACGCTTTTCGTAGCACGCTGGCAATTTGCGAACTATCCAACAACTTACATGTTCTTTGTATTATTGCGTGCAATGTGTCTTTTCGTACTAAATCAAAGACACGAAAAAACTTTGGAATAAACATTATTCTGTACCTCTTATATTCAGTATTGAAGAACGTTATAAATAGATAAGATTATCCCCAACAATTATGAAAAATTTATAGCATTCATTTTATCGTATATTTACTATCACTAATTAGTTTAAGCATTTTAAATATTACGTAGTTTTAAATAAATAACTGTTCGTATTTTTTATTTTACATCAAAAATTTAAAGTGGAATTTTAAATATCCAATGTTTTGTAATGATCACACCTTGACTTTTAAATGAACTGATGTAGTATAGCTTTTAAAAAATAAAATATTCAGTATTCCCAAATGATTTAATATATCAAGGAGTTAAATATTTATTTACGGGGATGAGAGAGTTTCACAGGGCACTCCACTGTCTCCCCTCCCTTGCATTCCTTTTGAAATCCAAATATTCCGTTTCTTAACTAATTACAGTGCTTTTTACAATATCTAAAACTTTATTTAACTTAACATTGGTGTAAATCTATGCCGTTGTTAAGGGATTTATTAATTTTGTAACATTAATGAAATTGCAATGCAGTAGCTTGTTGACTGTATTGGGGGCTTTAGATTCCTGTTATAAACGCTGAATTTAAGAACTTAATATGCTTAAATATTATATGAGATTTGATATATCAATTATTTCTATTCTTTTTAGATAGTTTTTAAATTAGTGTGTGAAAGAAATTTAGTTTTAAACGTCATTAATTAAAATTTATTAATTTAGTATATTTTCATTAGTGCATATGAAACTAGCTATAAACATGTTAATATTTATCAAATTGACCAATTGTCTTTTTCTTTTACACACGCTTTTATGTATTACATTATTGACTTCTGCTTCATGCCCTTATTTAGAATAAGGAATGAATCTTTTATTGTTTAATACGCAGTTGTTCATTAAAAACTAAGCCTTACATCCATCTCTTTTTCTAAATTAGGGATGTGAGATCAATGTAGCATTTTAATTCTAAGAGTAAATATGTAAAACTATTGTAAAAAGTACTAAAGGAATGGGGTAAAAGTTACAATGTTTGTAGTGAAGAATAAATCTTATACATGTGCGTGTGTTTCTTTAAAAAATTAGTAATCAGCAGTTACATTTCTAACGTATCGAATTTACTTTGAACAGATTTTCTTAAATGCTTTTATATATTAATTTTGATTTGATTTTTTTTTTTTCAAGAAGAGTAACTAATATCACATACAGCTACAAATATTTTCTTTTAATGCATCAGAAAAGCTTGTTTCTAAAGAGAGCCGTCTCACTTCGATATTTATTGATTAAGATGTTTAGAACAAAGAAATATCGACTGTTCGATATTGGGGAATGTTTTATTGCAGGAAAATTGGACCTAATTCAATTGTCGAATTTTTAATCTTTAATTCGAAATATTTACTGTCGAATTTTTAAAATTTCGTTAAGAGTAATATATATGCGATCTCTTTCTTTTATTGCAATAAAAAATTATATTTACGTAGTACATTTTTATGTGATTTAAAAGAAAAGATATAATACCGTTTTATAACTTTTGCTTCGAAGTTTTCAAGTCTCGCGATTTTTAAAATTAACCTCTTTTCTTTTTTAAAATACTTTTTATGAAGTTTATTATGTATTCGAGAAAAATAAAATTTAGAATCTTTTTAAAAATCGCATCTTTTTGCTGTTTTTAAATTTTTTTTCGTAGTGACAAAATTTATTTTTTAAGAATTATTTTTATGCGTTGGAAATACTATTTAAATGAAAATATAAACATAAATTCGTGTGTTATTTTTAAAAAAAAATAAATCTATTTGTGAAATTGGCTTTTTTTCCCTTTCAATTATATTAAAATCTTGAAAGTGAATTGAGAGAATATCTCTCTTTTGTATAAAAATTGAATCACATCTATTATGCTTGTAGTTGTCACCTGCGCTAATCGTGTGCCGTCAATGTGTAATTTTAAGGATTTGTTTATTGTTTTGAAGACCAACCGATTCTTGATTGGAGGATGATGTCTTTGTTAAGGGTTACTCCATTTTTTTCCCTCTCGGTGTGTTTTGATTCTAATTTCTTTTTTCGTACTATTAACATATAGTTCCTATAATGTAACTGTTATAAGAATGCCTTGGAAAACTTTGAAACAATAGAAATACGTTTTTCTCTATTTTTATCTTTTGAAATAAGAGTTTTAACGGGACAAGAGCATGCTATTTGCAGTCTGTAATTGTCACTATCGATTATGGGCAGTCATGGTTGTAGTAACTTTGTTTCCAAAATGCGAGAAGAATTAGAATATGAGTGGATTAATTTAAATAATGAAATATGGGTAAGAGAAGTTTTTTAAAAAGTTATTAAGTTTTATAATTTTAAAAAATATCTTTTTGAAATCATCGTTATATATATATATGCGTTTTTATTACTTTAAATTCCAAAATATGCAAACTTCGATTTTTTTTTCGAATTTAGAACAAATGTTTCTATATTTAATTTTTGTGTTCTTTAAAATAAAAGTAATATTTCCACATTGAATAAGTTTAAACGATGTATGCTTGCAAAAATGAAGCATGTAATAGAATAATTATATTCACTTATTTTCTCGTTTTTTTTCCAGTTAAAATTCTTATTAGTTGGCTAAATAATTTGTGTGAAATAGACATTTTCATAATAAAAACTTTGAGACCGTGTAGAACTTTTTAAATGTATAGTTTTCGCTGTAATACAATAGGAAATCGGGGTTAAAGTATCTGCCCAAGCAATATGCAGTTTTTTTAATGGCCCTTTTATGTTTTTAATTCGTTTGAACCATTTAGTTAATATTCATTTTGAGGCTACGCAATTTCATTAGACTTTTATGAAATAAAATTGAGCATGTATTGTATTGAAAATTATAGAAACGTAAATGGTTAAAGAGTTATTATTTTGATGATGTATTGCTGGTTATATTGTTATACATCCTTGAAAATCTACTTTCCCCCGTATCTGGATGTTAAATACGAGGCTGAAATGCTTAAAAGTGAAGAATTAAGAAGAATATATATATAGAAATGAGTGAATTGTGTACAATATATTGAATTGTTTTAATTTATTTTTTCCATTTCTTTGTAAATAATCAGCATTTTTAGCTTGAAACGGAAAAAATATACTTTACTTCAAAAGTGCTTGAACATTGAAGATTTATTAACCTCTACGTCAAGAACATGCTTTGCTATTTTAAAACTTCTCCCTGTGTTTTTGTTTTTGATTGATAGGAAGCAGAACGTTAAAACCGAACATTTTTAAAATAGATTAGTCTACACGTTACGGCCTTATTTGGGAAGTCTAGATTGGGTTACTTCTTACCCCAGACAAAAAATAAACTTTTCAAAAATTTGTGTACACATTTTTTTTCCTTCAAAAAATGTGTTAGATCCCTTAAAATTTAAAAACAATATATATATATATATATATAAATTTTTTCAGTAAAAAATCTTAATATGTATCAGAGTGTGTCAGGACTAAGAAACATTTTTGTTGACATATAAATTTGTACCTACCGACCAACTTCTTTTATTTTTAATTTATTTATTCCCCCCTCCCCTTCATTAAAAAATTGGTCTTGAAAACGATTGATGCCCTAAGTAACAGACATTTTTGTCATTTTGCATATTACCAAAATAAAATCGTCTTTTTTTTTTTTTAAGGACTCATAATGAGCAGAATTTTCATTTCTCTTATAAAAATAAATTCATGACCAGATGTTTTTTTTTATTTTGCATGTGTGTGCCTGTGTGGATTACTTAGTATTTGATCAGTGTGTATTGCACTGTATCAAAATCTGTTAAATTTTACTAAATTGTTTAGTAATTATCAATATATTTCTAGATTTCCTTGTTTATCCACTCTTGTAAAGCAGCATCCACCGTATTTTTAGCAATTTTTTAGATGATTTTTTAACATCTGTTTTTCAGTAAACATGTGGTTTAAATTATTTTTAATCAAATTTTAAATTATGGAACAAATTAGAAATTCTCATTAGGAAAAGTATTAGATTATTAAACTAAAATTCAAATTGAAATTCACTGATACATTTGGCAAAATCATCTGATCATTTTTTGAGCTTAGAAATCGGAGCTTTTGAGGGAGGAGCTATTTTGTAACAAAGAACTATGTGGGAAAACAATATAAATAGATTATATAATTGGAATTATTTTAAATTGTGATAAAAATATGTAATATAGTTTAGATTTTTTAAATCACCCCCCCCCCCATCCCTTCATATTGAAAAATAAATTTATATTGTTTGAATTATAATTCCAAGATTTTGTCAAGGTGTCCATTATCGTCTCTTGGAATATTTGATGGCTTGATAAAATCAAATTATATGTACTTCAATTGAGAGCACATGTATGATTTCTTTAGACACTATTGTAGTTTTAAAAAAATTTATATATGTATTACATAGAAGAAACTATAAAAGCTTGTGTAGTTCTTAGTATAATAGTTTTCATTCTTTCCTTCTTGTGATTAAGTATTTTGATTACCCTTCAAGTACATAACTAAACGATTATAAAATATTTGTATATATATAGTTATAATTTCCTTATTATAAATTAATACTTTGGGATTTTAATGTGAGTTATTTGCTGTGAATAGTAAAAAAGTTAGGGGAGCACACACACACATATTTATACCAATTGAATTTTTTAAAAAATTCTTTTGGTAGCTTGTGAATTTTTTAAAAATAATTATGGGGAATTATTTATTTTACAATGTAATTTTATTAAAATATTAAGAGGGAAAATGTTACAGAATTTCTTTTTGTTTGTTTTGTTAACAAAATTATATTTGTATAACTTTTGGAAGTAGATACACACATGTGTGTGGGTTTTTTTAATTGCATTACTTATGATAATATTTTTTTAATGTTGTTTAATCTGTCATAGTGTTATTTTTGGGTTAATTAAGATTCTAAATTTTAATTTACTCTCTCTATATATGCAGCTTTATATAAATTAATTTAAATATTTATTGATAAACTTTGTGTGATTTATGGATTAACTTCTAAATATATAATGCTACTTCAGATTATTATATAATCCCAGTTTATTGACAAATATGTTTTATTTCACAGCATATGGTTACACCACAGCTTGCAGCAGCTTATCCCCAGTATTCACCTACCACTGACCCACAGACACAGCCTCAACCAAATAGTACTGATACTAAAGATAGTACTCTTTTCTCACCATCTATTATTACTGCTAATGGAATTGAACAACAAACTGTAAGTACTTCAATTAATTATATAACTTTTAACTATCATTTTAAAAATTAATTACCAATGAATAATTTAAGCACGATATTTTCTATTTAATAAGAAAATATTCATGCAAATATCTGATTATTTATTTTGATCACATTTTATCAGAATTTGTGGCAATAATTTTACACTTGATTGGAATTTTTATTTATTTTCTAAAATTAAGATTCTAATGAAAATCTTGGCTGGATTATCTTTTATGTTGTGCATTATTTAAACATAAACTGCAGGTTTACTCATTCTTTATATGGGTACTTCTGCAAACTATTGTAATGGAAGGATAAAAAATTTATGGTGGTGAATTTTTTAAAGAGAGAATATTTTAAATGATTTTAAGTGAACTGCTAATTAAGTTCTTAGGAAAAACAATTTAGTAAATAGCAAAATCTAACATATAAATGCAGTTGAATAAAAAGAAAAAAAATTAACATAACTAAAGAATTTATTTGTTTTTGTTAATGTGTGGTAAAGGGGGAACTTAAGCATGTGGAGCTGAAAATATTAATTGTAATAAGAATTTTTCAAACAATCTCTCGTAGAAACTCAGCATTTTTTGTTTTCCCATTTAATGTCCAGATTTTTTTGGATTACCAGCATGTGAACATTTTTTGTGTGCAATTACAAATAGTTCCTATATGTTATCCATTTTTTTTCTCTCACCTCTGAATTTAATTTAAAAAACAGTCAATTCATCTAAAATTAATAGATGTTTTCAATTTTTCTTCTCACACTATCACCAAAAAACAAGAAAGTATCTAAAGTATATCAATTCTTTCCATGGATGAATTTAAAAATCATGTTTATGTAAATCAATGCTGCTGCCATTTATTGATGGCCAGAACATCCATAAAAAATGGGATTTTAGAAGAATTTTTTTATATTGAGTTTGCTTAAAGCTCATTTGAAAACTCAGTGTAACTCCTTAAAAAAATTTTAGAACACAATACAATCTGTGGTGTGGATTTGTATTTGGTACAAATGAACAAACATTCAAATTTATATGTAGGAAGAGAGTAGAGTTTTCAAAAGATAAAAATAATATTAGTTCAAATGAAACTAGATTATGATAATAGATTAGTTAATTCTTTGGTATTAAGCAAATAAAATTATATTAGTTTAAGCTTGAAATTTTTAAAATCAAAGGAGATCAGGTTATATATTAGATTATTTTGTGCAAATGATTCATATTTTCTCTTTTTTATGTATATATTTTTATACTATGATTAGTTCATCAATAATTACTCATTATAAGCTAATATATGATCCATTAACATTGACCATTTATTTTTCCTCTCATAACTTTGAATATTTTTCTACTTATATGTAGGAGTTACATGAATTTTTCTATTTAAGGGATTAATTTCTACTGTAACTGAATGTCTGAAAATTTTGGAATGGGATAATTCACTTTGTTTAGGAAATAGATGGTGCTGCTTCAACACCGGTATTGCACAATTACATCCACAACAGACAGTAGAGTAATGCTTAAGACAGGAAAGAGAGAGAAGCATCTGATATTCTGAAAGTAGAATTTGTATGTTTATATGAGGTGTGAGATAGAGTTTAGTTTTAGTAGTTGTAAATTAAAATTGTTTGTTGAAAGAGCATTGAAATGAATTTAATATAGGTAGAGTTTGATATCAACTACACTTCTTATTTTCGTTATTGTACTTTAACAATTCATATTTATAAATAATTTTACATTTTCAGTCTTTTTACATTTGTAAAAAATTATTTATCAGTTGAGGTAAACATCTTTTGAAATACGCAGTTAATATAAATAGACCCATTTTTAAAATCCTTTTAACTTAGAAACCTTAAAGCAAAATATTACAAAATTGGAAATTTAAACTGAGAAATAAGTTTCGTTTTTTTTGGGAGGGGATAAAAAGCTTTGACATTAAGAATAAATTATTTTGGAAGTTTATTACATTTCATTAATTAATCCTTTTGAGTCAACATTGATGCAAAGTTTGTCCAATTATAGTGAGAATTCCAAAATTTATTAAGTATTTTAATGATTGTGTAAGAAAAATAGCATTATATTGCCATCATGTAAAATATAAAGAGAAATTAAAAAACATTATTTAATGTTTTAAAAGGTTGTGAAGTTTTTATATATGAAGCAATTATTTTAATACTTAGGTACATACTTTTTTAAAAAAACGTTCTTGAATTTTTAAATTTTTTACAGAGATATTGCTAATAAGGAACAAAGGTTTTATTCAGAAGGAAAAAAAATTTAAACCAAAATAAGTATACTTTTTTTAATTAGAGGTTACAACTTATTGGATGAATTAGCAATAGGTTAATTTTTGTGCAGCAAAAATTTGTAGAAATTAAACATTCATCAGTAACAGTACATGAATCATGCATTAACCATAGAATAGTTTTCCTTTATATATAATATTTTAAGCATGATATTAAAACAAACAATAAAATTCCCTGATAATATAAAAATGTAAGAAATCTCTCACTAAATGCACGCTTCCGGTAATGGCACACAAAATTTTGGGAAATAAAAATGCTGCTAATTGTTGGTTGTTTCTGTTTTACTGAATTGTCTCTAAATGCTACTCAAGAGACTGATAAGTCCTAAGAAGCTGTGTTTGCATGCTTGTGGCAGGCTGTGTTAAATCACGATGAATTAATTTCGTAATATATTGTTTTTAATTTTGTAGATTTAGAAGGGAAAAAAATTATGTATTCTTGGGGTGTTTTTTTTTTTTAGTCTTTCTCTGTTATTTAGTGATATCTTCAAAGTATCATTGTTGCTTTAATTATTTTACTTTTTTCATCTTTTTTACACCTTACAATTTTGTCACAAAATTCTGAATTCCATATTCTAAATTTCAAAAATTTCCGAGAAAACATGGGCCACCTTATGGCTCTTGTTAGGTGAGGATGTGTGGTATGGTGTGAAAATCAGGATGTTGAGTGCTGGATTGAATGTTTTCAATCATATGACCTTTTTTCAGAATTTTGACTTATCAAATTAATAGCCTGCTTTAAAGCAACAAACCAATGCTAAATTAACTTTGTACATATTTTGTGGCATCAATAGTTCAAGCAAACCTATTCCTTCTTTTAAGAAATTTTCAAATTTGTCTGTGTATATGCAAGGAAATATATTTCATTAAATTATACTGCTTTTAAAATCTTTATGTGTTAATTTTATGAAAAGGAATTTATTTTTGCAGTTTAAACAGCTATAAAGAAAAAAATTTAAAAAATCTTTTTTTTTTATTAAAGGTTTAAATTTTCATGCACAAGATCTTTTACAATGCATGTATAAATTCATTTATCTATTTATTTAATTTTTTTTAAATATCATTTGAGCTTTTATAATATGCCTTCCATTATAGGTTACCATTTTCTGATTAAATTACTGATCTTTTCTAAAGCTAGAAAACAGCACTTCACTTTAAAATCTAGAAGAGTGCTATTTTTTCAAAAAAGATAGTAATTTGTACTATTAATAATTATTTTAGAATTATATATTGATAGTGTGTTTCTGTCCCTAAAGCATTTTAAAATAAATTATGAATTAATAAAATTCAGAATTTATTAAAAAACAATTTTAACTTTTTAAAACTAAATAGGATTGAAGTTTTAAGTCAACTCTAAATTATGTATACATGTTTTTTTTAATTCTAAAAATTTTCTGTAGTTTTCATCAATTGAAAAATTATATTTTGTATTTGTCAAAAAAGTAATTTTTATTTGAAATATGTATTTTCTCCTAAGCACAAGGAAAAGTCACCGCTTGATCATGAGGCACTATGGTGTCAGCTATATAGGGTATGTAAATGTTTATATTTTCCCTGGTTCCTTAAATGTTATTGGGACAAGGTGGATGGGTCAGCTAATCTTAAATCATTCCTCTCACATTAACATTTGAATATAGTGTGGAAGTACTGTTTTCTTGCTTTTAGCATTCTGTCATAGTTCACCATCCTTGTGTAAGTACTTACCTTAAACCCTTACCACATCAAACTAACTCTTTTAAAGTAGCCTGTTTATTTACAATAAGAATAGAATTATCTATTTAAATAATGCTTTTTGATTATATACAAGCTTAGTAATCAATCCCTGCACTAATACATTTGTGACATGTATACTTTTTTGTATTGCACGTGTTTGCTTAATATATTTCAAAAGTAAATTAATATAATTATTCAAAAATAATAGTATATTTGTATTTGTTTATAAATATAATTTTTTGAATGTGTACACATTAAACAGTTTTTATGTGGGTATTTTATAAAATTAGGATGGTAAAGATAGTAAATATTTTGATTTTATAATTTAGTTTAATGTATTATATGTGGGAATGCTAAGTATTACTAACAATTTCTTATTAAATTAAAAGTTTTTTTCTCCTCTCCCTTCCTTTTTTATTGCTGACTTTTAATTTTGCATTCTAGTTGACAAAATTAGGCATGTATTAACATTTTTTTAATTTAAAAAAGCTTTATATGGGGTAATTGCTCAGAACTACTTAATAATTAATATCAGAGGTTCTCAAACTGGTTTGCATGTCCTGTCTTTAAAAATATTGAATAACATAAAAAAAGAATACTGTAAGGGGTCATGAAAAGAATAAGGAAAAAAAGAAACAACTTTCTGTTAAAAAATCTGCAACAAAAAAACTTCTCCAAAGACCATCTAAATGGAAATTATAAGTTCATAAACTTATTTAAAAATATATAAATATTGCTATTATGCTAAAAGTTATTTTATTCCTATTGGAGATCAACTTCTTAGAATAATATTTTTATCATTTGAGAGAATCAACCTGTGGCCGTGGTAGCGTAGTGGTCAAGGTAAAGGATTCAGGGCTGGCATGTCATGAGTTCGAGCCCAGTACCACCGAAGACCCGCCGTGTAGGGGAGCGATGCACGTTTAATCTGTCGAGAGCTCGACCATCCTCCCCTTGGTATAATGTGGTAGTTAAGAGAGGGGGGGGTGCCAGCTCAGGTGTCATCCTCGTCACTTGACCATGGTTTAAAATTACAAGGTTCATCACCAAAAGCCCTCGTGTAGCTGAACAATGCGACGTTAATATTCGCTCACTCACTCGAGATAATCAACCTATTTTATTTTTCTGTTCTGGTTTTGAATTAAGCTTGGGTTATTGGAGATTATTTGTATAAAAAAAAAGGAATAATATGAGAAAGTTTATTGTTTTTAGGAAATTTTATAATTTTGGGTATAACCTCAGGTAATTACTTTCATTTAAAATAAAGGCAATTGTTCATGTGTTTTGCATGTGATACTGATGAAACTGTAAAATCTTAATTTTAAGAACTGATTACAGGAATCGAGCTAAAAATTCAGCAATTAAAATATTGTAGTTATATAAAATTAGAAGTTGCCATTAATTTTTCATTAAAACATTTTATTCTAGTCATGATAAAGGCATTCTAGAATTCAGACTTAAACTCTTGACCTGTGCAAGTTTGAGAACCAATGATTTAATTGTGTGGAATGTTACTCAAAAAGAGAAAATTCCTGTAAATTGTATTTTTACAATTTCTTTTTATTGTGTAATATATTCATATATTTTTTGCTTTTCAGTTTGGAAATTTTAAATAGAAAACATAACTGAAATAGAATTTAATAATTTATTTCCTTTAAGGTAATATATACATCCAATTTCAGAACAAGTGCCATAAACTAAAAGTACTATGAGTTAACTATTTCAGCAGACCCTGACAATGGTACTTTAAATTTTATTTTCACAAAACAATTGTGCACTTATTTTGTCACTCAAAGGTATCCATACAGGGTATTTTACCTACAATATTATGGAGCCAGATTATTGATTCCAAGGTATGGCTTACTACTAATGCCGAAGGAGAATCTTCTTCCATATTATGACACACAGGAATATTTTTTGTTTCCTACAGCCCTAAGAAAAAATATTTGTTATGCTTTAGTGGAACTTTCTTATGCATACTTGCACCAAAAAGTTGGCCCACACTTTCCAAGTGGACAGATATAGGCTTAAGGAACCAAGACTTATACGACTTCTGAGACTGATTTATCTCCCTTTTAATCAAGCTTTTGTTTTTGAGACTGGCAGATGTATTTTCATGCTTGGCATTGGTTAAAATTGATCACTGTGAATGATATGATTCTTCACTTTTTAATTCTTTGCATATTATACTTGCATACCTGCCAACTTTTATGTCTAGATAGTTCATTTTTATGTGTTTTCATAAAATTTCTGTCTTTGGTGATTATTTTCTCCCCTAATGCTCTTATTTATTTTCTACCCAAAATTACCAAAAAACAAATAAAGGAAAATTGTAAAACTTGTATCAAGTAAAAAAAAAAATTCACATGAAGTTTTGAGTTCTTCCTGCATATCATGTTTCATTGGTTTCTAATTCGTTAGAGGAGGTTTCATTTCGTGAAACATTTATATTTTATTCTCTATAAAAACTTTCTAGAATTCAACTCATTACTCATGACTAAATTCTGTATGCTTCATATGGCTGTTCTGTTTACCATGTTATCTTAGGCAAAATTTTCCTTTGAACTGGTTAAGAATGTTATAAAAAAAAGAAAAATTCAATTGTAATAAGTGCAGCCCAAAAAGGTTTTAAAAAATGCATTTTGTGAAGTATATTGTACTGATGTACATTTCTTAGTGTGGCCAATATAATATTCCCCATCATATGAGAACTCCAAAGTACACCACACGTATGAAATCAAGTATCATTTTCTCAAAATTGGATAGTTTTTCAAAGATGATGTTCAGTTAAATGTAATAGGGGCTGAAATACTGTTTATATATTTTCTTGTAGAATGTTATATACCTTTAATTGTGACTGATCATGCTGCTCTCTTTTTGAAAAATATTTCCAAGCAGTACATATGTGAACTAAAACATCTTCTATGACTAGTGAACTTGCTTCTATTCGGAAAGCGTTTTTGATTAAATGCATGAAAAAAGATCGTTTTGCAGCAGCATCTGATGGTAGTAATGATTAACAGAGGCCTTTTTTGCAACACCAAATTTTACTGCAGAAAACTTTTAACTAATTCATTATGGATGAAGTTAAAAAATATGGGATACCCCCTTTGAACATTTAGTTTTATTTATGGCAGATAATGCTGCAATAAATACAAGGAAGAAAATGGAGTTGTTACCTATTTAAAGAAAAAATAGCTTAATTATGGTTTGCTCAAGTCATTTTACATCTGAAATGAGTGCTGTGTTTCTTTACCTTTAAATGTTTGTAGATTTATTCTAACATTTATAAAGGTTTCAAAATTTGCACTATAAAGAAGCAGTACACCTGGAAGTACAGCATTCATGCACTTCATGGTTATTGCTTGGTTGTCATTTTGACATCAATTCTAACTTGGTCATTAACTTCTGTTTGTGTATTATTCTAATATATTTATTTAGTGTAAATATAATCTAAAAGTTGAGTTATTTCAGTGTATTTTTAATGAAAACATCTTTTTTGGAATGTCATTACTTTTTATATGAACTTTTTAAATGCTTCCTTAAATTTACCTTAGTATATGAGTTTTATAAGTCGAGATGATATGAAAAAATGTTGTTTTCTCTGAAAAATTAAAATATCTTTTAGTGAAATTCTCATCACATTGTTTATTTATTGAAGAAAAAACTTACATGACTTGATAATTAAGATTCTTGTATTTTAAATAGCAAACTGACTTGGATAATGAAGTTAATGGAAGTACTTGCCCGACTGCAACTAGTTCTACCAGTGCCACCACTATTCCTTCTACAGATACCACCAAAGTTAATCAACCAAAGCGACTTCATGTCAGTAACATACCCTTCCGGTTTCGAGACCCTGATTTACGCCAACTTTTTGGGGTATATTTATTTTTCCCTTTTGGGGTTTTCATAATCTTTAAATTGTGTTTCAAAAATAAACTGTTTTTACTCTATTTTCTTGTGAACTTTAAAAAAAGGAATTCATATTTTGTTGAATATTTAAATTGCATTTTTATTTATTTATTTTTGTAAATACATGGAGACGTATATTTACGGTGGTGGCAAAAAGTCCTGAACACACTCTGTTCTTAGCGTAATTTTTGTGTTTGACTTCATTTTTCGCTGTGAAATTATCGGACTATCTTAAATATTGTTATTGATTTTAATGTATTTTTTATGCTCACTTCAACTCTACTACTAGTTTCTTAATGACTAAAATATTTTTTGTAGTAAAGCTGCCTGAACACAATAGTGTGAAATATGTGCAGAATAAAACAATATAGAATAACATAATATGTAAAAAAAAAAAAACACGAAAATTGACAAATACGGTATATTTAATAAGCATTTTGAAAATTACATTGTTGTCACATGTTAGAAAATCAATATTTTATGGGCCAGCCGTTTGCTTTAATTACGGCTCTACATCTTTTTGGGCATGGAATGCATCAATTTCAAAAGGAGATCTTTCGTGACAATATGGTTGAAGGAAAATATTAAAGCTTCAATTAATTCACGTTTGTTTGAAGGTTTTTTCTTTGAAATTTCATAACCAATTTTAAACCATAAGTTCTCTATCGGATTAAGGTCGGGAGACTGTCCTGACCAGTTCATTCTATTCACAGTATTGTCTTTCAACCATTTCTGGACTACATTTGCACGATGACAAGGGGCGTTATCGTCCTGAAAAATCCATGACTGATTCCCAAAAAGATCTCTCGCAGTTGGTAGCAATTTATTTTGTAGTATTTCAATGTAATCCATGGCTTTCACTGTTCCTCTAACGATGTGAAGTCTTCCAACACCATGAGAAGATATACAACCCCATACCATCACTTTTGTCGGGTACTTTACTGTGGGCTTCAGACACTGAGGGCTGAATTCCTCATGAGTGCGTCGTCTTACATAGGCACTACTTTGGTTGCCAGAAATACAAAACTGACTCTCGTCACTAAATATTACCTTTTCCCAGTCTTTAATAGTCCATAATGAATGTTCCCTTGCCCACGTCATTCGCCTCTTGCATTGAAGTTCAGTCAGTAATGGTTTTGGGCGCGCTTTACAGTCTCGTAACCCAATTTCCAGCAGTCTTCCTCTAACAGTTCTTGTGCACACACTCACATTTGATCTCAAAGTCTATTGTTACAAAATTTGAGAGGAATTAGGCTTCCTGTTTGAAAGTGAAATTCTGTGCAATAACCTGTCTTCACGTAAAGATGTTTCTCTTGGTCATCCTGATCGCCCCCTGTCCGCAATAAAATTTGTTTCAGAAAATCTTTTCAAAGTTCTCACAACAGTAGAAAGGCCACATGGTACTTTAGCAGCTTTAATATTTTCCTCCAACCCTATTGTAATGAAAGATCTTCTTTTGAAATTGGTGCATCCCATGCCAAAAAGATGTAGAGCCATAATTAAAGCAAATGGCTGGCCCGTAAAATATTGATTTTCTAACATGTGACAACAATGTAATTTTCAAAATGCTTATTAAATATACCGTATTTGTCAATTTTCGTGTTATTTTTCTTTGCATATTATGTTATTTTATATTGTTTTATTCTGCACATATTTCACATTATTGTGTTCAGGCAGCTTTACTACAAAAATAGTTTAGTCATTAAGAAACTAGTAGTAGATTTGAAATCAGCATAAAAAAGTACATTAAAATCAATAACAATATTTAAGATAGTGCGATAATTCCACAACGAAAAATGAAGTCAAACACAAAAATTACGCTAAAAAATGAGTGTGTTCAGGACTTTTTGCCACCACTGTTGATCAGGGAGAGAAAACGTAATTGTAATAGATATTTTTAATGTTCCATTTAAAGTTTTTTATAATGCTTATGTCTTGTTACAATATGAATGTTATACTTAATGTTGAATTTTAATATTTGTCTCTATAATCCTATTTATTTATTATTTTTTTTTTGTAAAGTTTCATTTTTCATAAGTCTATTTTTTAAAAATTAAATTAGCTTTTTTATTTAGGATTTTTTCCAAAATTTGTAATCTTCATATTTGTATTTTAAATCAATTGGTTTAATCAGTGCTGGTTTATTCATTGGGCACTTGGGCCAAGCACCCAGGGGCCAGGTAAACTAAACTTAACCAGATTTTCTGTTAAGAAATTTCGATCCACCAGTGCCAAGATGGTCTGTAGATCTTCTGTATCCTGGGCCTGAAATGAGCTTAAATCAGTTCTGAGTTTAATTTGACATACAAAGATTTTCTTATATCATTATGCTTCTTACTATAAAAAAGTATATCTATATAAATAAAACAAAAAAAAAATGTGCTGTGCTTAAACATGACATTATTTCAGATCTATGAATTAGAATTTAATGATGATTTTGAAATTGATACATTTTGAATAACTTACTCTTCATAAAAGAAAAGTGGATTTTGGAGAAAGGGCAGTTAAAGTAGGAAATATATCACATGAAAGAGTAGATATTTTTGAAAGTGAGGTACGAATTGATGATTTAGGCAAAGCATTAGATTTAGAAATTAAAGGCGATATAGCATCAGATATTATGTTTGATATTGTTTAAGTAGAAAGAAAATTCTATCGCTGATATAAATTAAAAATTTTTTTTTTAAAATATAGGTATTGTAAAATTATTCAGGAAGTCACTTCACAAGAATGATATTTTACAAAATTTTTGTTATTGTAAAGTTTAGCTATAAAAAAGTGGTCTATTTAGACTCTAAAACATGCTGGAATGGTTTGTTGAAAATGCATGAAAGATTTTTAGAGATTAAACTAGGATGCAATGGTAATAGGCTTGAAGCCAGTAAAAATTAGCCTAAAAAAACTATGCTGTTAAAGCATGACACTAATTGCTGAAGATAATTTAGTTAGAAAAATTGAATTATTAAAGAATTTAATTAATAAAATTCAAAAATTTGCAAAAAAAATATTAAATATTTTTTGGTTTTAAGACTTAACAGATCACAGATTATTACTGCTGATTTCTGAATTTTGAGGGAAAGCATAATATTGCTGAAGTTACTAATGATCTTCATATATATCAAATAAAAAAATCACTTATTCAAAACACTAAATGAATCATAACAAGGCTTTATTACGAGTTCAACTCTTTGCACTCAGAAGAGAGCATAGAAACTGTGGAAGAGAAATCTTTGACATTTGATGAAAATACGTTCTATTTTGTTCAACTAGCAAGATTTCTAGCTTGAATAAGATAGTAAAACAAGAATTGCAGTTATGTGACCTAACAGAAAATTGATCTTCAAATAGTATAAAACTGGATGAGAGGCTTTGAAAGTAATAAATCCATAATTTTTATATGTTTTCAACATTTTGATGCATTCCTGGAAATGTCTGTTTTATTCTAAAGAAAGAAAAAGGCCAAGAATTGTCAGATAGCATACTCTGAAAGTACTGTTTCAATAAAATAGCATTCATAATTTGGTTTCTTCTGGCCATTAGTACTGAATACTGATTCTTATTTTGTGTTGTTATAGACATACAACCTTGTCCCAATCTTTAATAAATATTTCTAAAAACAGATTCCAAAGTCTGGAAATTACACTTTTAGAAACTCATGGCTTCTGCTACACATTTGACTTGGCTCTAAATAACTGATGCCGGCCCGTCAAGCTACATGACTGAGACATCCTATTCACTGTTAAAAAACATTCAATGTGTGTCAATTGTTTTTAATCTATTCCTACAGAAAGAAGGATGCAGGTCTCTTTTCACTCCTTATCTAAAATGTGTAGTTTTCTACACCACAGATAAATCTGTGTAAATACTATTTTCCTTTTTAACTTCTTTATTTTGTTTTGAAAATTTGTAGAGTTTATGGTTGCTTCATATCAAACTCAAAATATCCCTTAAATATTTTGAGCAGTTTTTGTTGTATATATATGATACAATGTATGTACAGGGTCTCCTCACAACTTCACGATCCATACTTACAACCACAAAAATTGAATATAAATAATAAAAGACCCAGGATTTAATATGAATAATTAATAAATATCTAAAATTGTATTTGTAGAGGACAATTCTACTCTGCACATATTACATACAGTAATTTTATGTATATAAATTGAAATTTTTTTAAAAATGAAAATAGTGTTTAAAGTTTTAAGTCTGACTTGCTTACTATTTAACTAATGATGCCTTTTAATCATTACAAAATGATAAGTTAAAGGATATATGCTGTATATGCTGCAAATATGTTATATATTCATATTTTTAACAGCATTTTACATTCATAATGTATATTATATATGTATATAGTACATAATAATAAACATTAAAATTTTTTGTGCAAAATAAATTTATTTCAATGTTTTTTTTAAATTTCTTTTTAGCAATTTGGTCCTATTTTAGATGTTGAAATTATATTTAATGAGCGGGGATCGAAGGTATGTAAGATCTCTCTGTAACTAAGTTAGATGTGTCAAGGGCATCAGCAAACCAGCAAAAAAGGATAAACTTGAACAAGTACTTACCATTGAGTACCTCAGACAATCCTTTTCAGTATGTGTTAAAGAGTTTCAATACAAACATATATTTATATATTATTTTTTGTTGTTTATCATGTTCAGAAAATTTTTCAAATAATCTAAATTTTTTGAATTTTTTTTTCATTACTACAGTGTAATATTTTTTGTGTTGTATAAATTATTTTTGTATGATTTTTTTTATATATTAATATACTCAAGCAGCCGTCAAAGGAAATTTATATATTTTTTAAAAATATTTTTTAAATGTTTGTAGTTTAACAGTAAAAATTTTTAAAAATCAAAATTTAAATTCTATTTTGTTAATTTTTTTAAGAATTTTTATTCAATAGGTTCTTATAAAATTTTTAGTAGCATATGTTTATCTTCATTTTTTTTTTTGATGAATCACAAAATGTACATTTAATTTTTTCTTTAAATGATTAACTTTTAATATAGATTATTTACAGAAATTAATATTTTATCAATAGTCTGAGCATCTGTGTATTGGTACATTAATTTTTAAATAAAATAAGAATTAATAATTTAGAAGTGTCCATTCTTTATAATTGTAAAAAAATTGCATATATATTTACTAAATATTTTTTAAAGCTTTAAGAATTTAAATTTATATGGCAGTCTGCAGGACTTCTATTTTATCTCCATTTTCTTTTTAACTTTTCTTTTTTAATAATCATATCTTTTGGAACAAAATTGCACCCCCCCCCCCCTGCCCCAACTTCAGAGTATTCTTTTTTCCCAAATTTGGGAGGATACACTATTATTGCTGATTTCTAGAAGACTCCCAAGAAAGAATATGAACCATCAGCATAAAGCTGGAATTTTTTTTTTATGTTATTGCATTTATTACTCTTTGAAAAAAATCATTCATAAGCATTAAAATTCTTAAAAGAATATGTATGTATATTCATTAAATGATAGTCCTGCATTTGTTAAAATAATCTTAATCGTAGGAAATCTTTCATTTTTGAATATGACTATGCTTAAACAATTCTTAGGTTCATCATAAACTTTAAAAAAAAAATTTTTTTTTTACAAACATTTAGCTCCATTTCTTTTCTCTATTTCTGGCTGTATGTTTTCGTGAAGTATCATTTTTATCAATAGTAATATACTAACTTTTGACTTGTATGTGTTTTAGCCTTTCTTATTTTCTTGGTAAAAGCTTTTTCTAGTTCTCTTTTATTGCAATGAATGTTGTGTCTGCTGTAAAATAACTAAACCCTTTTTTTATTTCTTGCATTCATTATCTGCATTTGTAATTTCATTTAAATAAGTAGAAATCATATTGTTTTTCATGAATTGTTTATGAGCATGGAAATAATTAATGTTTTAAGGCTGAATAAGGATGCACAAGTTGCAGGTAAATATGATTTTATATGTGTTATGATATGTCCATTTTAAGTTTTGCTTTGTGAAGGTTAAGCATTTTTTGTAAAGCTGTTATTACATAATCACAATATTCTCTTTGTCTTTCTCTTTCTTGCAGCAACATTTTTAGAAAAAAAATTGCTTGGCCTGAGATTGTTACCACTTTTGTACGCTCGAGTTGTTATAAGCTGTCTGTTTTGCTTGAAAATACAAAATGGGAAAAATAATTTGATGTCCTTAAATTTATGATGCATATGCTTTGCTATTTTTTTTTTTATCTTGAATGTATTTTTTATGCAACAAGCAATAATGTTTTTGTTTTATAGGAAAAGTGTTCTCAATAGCATTTATTGAATAACTCATGCACTTCAAAATGCCTTTACCTTGATTTTCTCTTTGATTTTTAGTATTAGTGTAGAACAGATTATTTTTCTAAATCCTCATGGAGTTTTTTTTTATCCTAATTGAAATAATTTCACTTATTTTAATGCATGTTTACATATAACTTGTAAAAGTTTATATGATAGCATGTAAGGAAAGATTTTTAAAAATTATATTAAAATATATCCTCAATTTTATAGAGTGTGTAATAAAATGTATTACATATTGAAATTGGAGCTAGTGTTTTTTATTGTATTTTAATATATAAACAAAAGAGTAAAAGAATAAGAAATATAATTTGGAATTATTAAGTGCTTGTGGTTTTATTATTTACAATACTCAAATACTTTAAAGAATGTCTGTGTGAGAATTTATATATATATATATATATTTAAGTATATTGTGATTGCTTTCTTTCTGTTTGGTCTTATAAAATAAAAGGTGCTCTCAGGAAATGTTTATTTATTTAAAAGGGAAATTATTTCTAAATTTTTCTGTAATATTATTGATGCATATGTAAAAATTAGATAAAATTTAAATTGGTTTTCAAATTTAAAAGCTTATTCTTTTATTCTAATTTAAATTTTTAATATCTTTTTATGCATATTTAAATGTTTTACATTTTTGGTGTTTATATATTTGAAAAATCTATTATTTTAACTATAAAATAATTTATGAAATAAGTAAATTGATTTAATAAACATTTCCTATATCAGATGCAGGTATGTTATACATTTTTAATACTGTGGTCTATTTTTTTTATCTAAAATTACAAAATAACTTTATCACAGCATCACACATAAATTTCTGTGTGTGTATTTTTAAGAATTTTATTGCTAAGAACATTTTTCTTTGAAAAAACTAGGGGAATTTTGTGTATCGTTTAATTGATTTTCTTCTTTGATTCCTATTAATGAATATTATTATAATGATTAATTTTACCATATTTTGAAGTAATTAATCTTATCAATACTCTTCCTGTAAACTTTATCTTTAAATATTTATTAGTAATATTAATTGCCTATTTTCATTCATAATTTTTCCCCTTCCAAAATTTCTGTAAAGGTCAAATTCTGGGAAATTCTTTCCATTCATTTAATATGAAAAATGAATTTAAATATACTAAATGTACTGTATAATGGTTTCATTTTGACAACCTTCGAAAACATTTTGTACTTTTGAAAAATTCTATCTTGAAGTAAATTAAAAAACTTATTGAAAAAATGCTTTTTAGCAATATGTTCTAAAAAACATCTAGAAGAATCCTTTCGGCACTTAACTCTTAAATATCACATTTTAATCAAATTCGTTTTATATCTGTTGTTTCATATAGTAAAATTTACATGTATAAGTTCTTGTTTGTTTTATTTCCAAATTCAAAACATTGCATTGAAATTAAGTCTAGAGATATGTTTTGGGTAGTCTATTAAAAAAAGTATCTGTTACTTTTTAAAGGAAACTAATTTTTTAAAAAATAAATAACTGCATGGTTAAAAAAAGAATATTTGTTGGGAAATTTTTTTACTACTACTTTTTGTATTTTTATTTGATCATGCATATCACTTAATTTATCGTAGAAGCACAATGATTAAAATGCATTTATGTGCCATTTGTATTGAGTTTCTATCATTAATAGTTTATGCATGCCAATTCGTACACTGTTATTGCCATATATTTATGCCAGTTATATTTATTACCATAATTTTGTCTTAAATATGTGTATTATGTATTACATGCTTCTCTTTAAAGTGTCTTTTATATATTAGTTTTACTGTATTCCCACTTAGCTTCTAAAGCATGGTGCATGAAGCTGTGGGTAGGCAAAGCATTAGGGGAAGGCAGGACTTGTACTTTTCTTTAATTGACTGCTATCTCTAAATAATCTAATTAAACACTCCCTTATATTTCTGCCTTTTGTGTTGTGCAGCTTCTTATCTAATAGTTAAAGGTGCTTTCTTAAAGTAATAATTCTTATTACTGTATTTCCTTGATTCTAAGAGGTCTTTTAATAGCAAATGCATGCACGATTTTCATTTATTTGTAACATTGTTTATTCGAAGGGGCAATTATCACGTTCCTTTTCCAGTTTTTTTTAAAATTATTATTTATGAATTAAATATTTTTTTTTGCAAAATCATTACTTTTTAGTGTCAAAATTTAAACTATAATTTTTAAAATTTTGTTGGTTTTTGTTAATTTTATTTACTTTTCAAAAAATTTACTGTGATCTTATAAAATTTAATTTCAATTTTAGTAATTAAGTTTGAACTACTTTTTAAAATTTTATTCGTTTCAAAATTTTTTTTGAAAAAATTATTTTTGAAGCATTTACCAAAAGGAATCTTATTATTGAGGAAATACAGAATTGAACTTACAGAAATAAAAAAATATATAAAGACTTTGCTTTTTTAGCATTATTTTAATTTTTTATTCTTAAAAAAATTATTTTAAATTAAATTTTTTAAGTAAAAGGTGATGCTTTGTTAATTTTATTTTAAAATTCTCCCTACTGTGAGCTCGCTCACTAGAACCAGTTTAAATTTGGTAATTGCTTTAGAATTATTTTATCATTTTTTTAATCTCCTGCCATCGTCATTTGTAGTGATGATTCAGCTCCTTTGAACATTTACCATTGCCCGTGCAGAGGTCTGCCTTGCATGAGGGCTTTTTATTTTACACCGGTTACTGACTGTCTGAGTGAGCTGATGCCTTTGTCCTCACTTGTTTTTTAAAAATAAATATTTCTCTGTACTTGTTCTTTGCAGGCAAAACTTGTTCTGGTGCACGGATCTTAATGCATGTTTCTTGTTTGTCTATTTGCATGCAGGGGTTCGGGTTTGTAACTTTCGCAAATAGTGTGGATGCTGATCGCTCGAGAGAGCAATTGAACGGCACAGTGGTAGAGGGAAGAAAAATAGAGGTGCATGAATATTTACCTTTGTGATAGCACTCACTTTATTTTAATCTTGTGAATAAATACCAGCAAAGAAATGTCCATCCTTTTTTTATTATTATTATTGTGATTTTGCATGAGAGGGTGATGGTATAAATTGCTTATTAAATACTGTTAATAACAGAATAAAAAAAATAGCTTCTTGTGATCATTTTAAGATATGTCACAAAAAGAATTAGATTCACATTTCTAGTTCAGTAATATTATTGGAATATAACCCCCCCCCCCTCCTTCTTAAATAATACTTGGTGTTTCTTTTAGAAAATCATTTTATAATTCATTTATAAAGAGAGGGAAAAAATGGTTGATCACAGCAAAAATAAGATTAATTTCTTTTCAATAAAAGTAATGAATATTTTTTTTCTACAACATATTACTTTCATAAATGTTAACATCTTCTTTTAGGATATAAAAGTGAAAAGTTTTTAAACTGATATAAAAATAAGAGTAATAAATTTTTTTATGTTTTGAAAAATTTTAAGGAAACAAAAGTTTTTTTGTATTACATTATTACTGTGCTTATTTTTCTTAATATTGATGGATTCTCAATACCTTATATTTTCTCAGTTCTTACAACATTCTGCTATTTGGGCTCATAGCACATTTCTTTCATTAGTTATGTATCTTTTCCCCTTATGTGTATTATATTCTTCCACAGATATTAGAGTTATTATGGACTTATTTTATTGTATACAATTTCAAACATTTGCAGAAAATTAAAGAAATATATTAACATTGAGGACATAGGTAATTAGGAGGAAAAAATATCCTTGTTTAGCTTGGGGCTTTTAGCCATGCTGTCATCTCTTGTTTTTAATAATATAGTGGTAGTAAGGTAATGTGTTGGTCACCTGCTGACCAACTGAGTGGGATAATTGAAATTCAGAAAGTCTTTGAAATCATAGGTTCTCCCTTTTGGGGGAATATTTCTTAAAGTTGGATGTGATCATTGTTTCAAATCAAGAAAGTTTCAGAAACATTTTCTTTAACAGGTGACTCATTTTCTTTCAAATGATTTCTCTACAGTATCTTTAGTAACATAATTATGAATTATATGTTCAACAGAAACCAAAGGATTTTTAAAAAATTATCTGAAAAGAACTAAAATTATTTTACTTGTCAGTGTTTTAATGTATGATTTCTGCATTTTAATATATTTTACTTTATGCAATCATTGAATAATATAAAACATCGCAAAAATATTTATGAAACTTCTATATATATCCATTAAATAATTATTTATTTTATTTTCAAAAGTTCAAATAGGATTTCAGCATCCAAATTCTTGAGTGAGCTAATAATATTGCCATTAGCATAATTATATTTCAAAATCTTTATTATAACATATAAATTATAAATTAATTAGAAAAATCAAATTAAAGAAAAGCACATTTTAATGATTGTATTATGGGATTTTTTTATTGAATTTGTAATCTAATTATGAATTGACAACATGCGCAACAAAATGAATTTTATAAAGAAAAATTGATGATTGAAAACTATTGGAAAAATTTGAATTATTCCCTGCTTTAAATGAAACCATTTTGCCAATCATAACATAAAACAGTAGTTTAAAATTATACTACTGAGTGTAAAACATTACTCTAACAAAAGAATTGTTTATTTCATTTGAAGGGAGCGATATTCCAAAACAAATTCTGATTAATAAAGCATGGCCAAATATTTTTATATCCTCAGTTTCATTAAGTTTAGTAGTTATTTAAAAAAAATATGAGCAAATTGAGTTGATATGAAATAAATATAAATGAAAATTTCAAGCGAGATGAAAAATATTTGTATACAAGAGTAATGATATAAATAAGGATTCATTTTGTTTATATGGTCTGAGGCAGATGGGGAATAAAAGAGATAGTTCCAAATAAGTAAAAGAGGAAACTTTATATCCTCCCATGTAAAAACAATAGGGTTCAGTCAAGTGAATGGCATTAATGCATTCTAAGTGCCTAATAGTGACCTGAAAGCTGTTGAAAAACTACTGGAAGTTGAGGGTAAAAAATTTTTTTATCATCCCTTAAAAGACTGTTCTTTTTGTCAGAAAATTCTGTTCTGGGAAGTTTAATAAACTGTTATTTATTTTTGCCAATGAAATTTGTAGATTGTATCTGACGATAAATTGTCTTAAGTTTTATTTATCTTTAGTTTTATGTATCTTCTAATTTTTTATTGTCCATTAATGTTACAAATATTTAAACTTCTATTAACTATTCAGTAGAGCTCTTACATATATTGAGATAGTTTGAACTTTTTTTTTTTAACGAAAAATTTCATGTTCTAAGTGCTAAGATATGTTTTTTGAATCTACTGAATCCCCCCCCCCCTCATGCACTTAAAATGTTATTCATATGAGTCAATAGTTTAAATTATATGTAGAAATAATTTTTCATTTCAGTTGTATTTTTAGGCATTTCTCTTCCTTTAATAATTTTTTTTTTTTGTTAATTATTAAATAGTGTTCATATTATTTACAACAAAAAAAAAGTAAGCTAGTCAAGTAAAATTGTTGCTAGTAACTTATACGAAAGATAGAAAGTAAAGGATGTTATTGTGAATAAGCTGCTAAACAAATTTTTCATAACATAACAAAGATATCTAAATAGAAAATTTAGTTTTAAATTGTGAATTAATTCCAACAATATTTTAAAATAATTTTTTGTCACAATCCAAAATGCATTATATAAGTAATATATACATATCATCCTCTTCATGCAAATATCCTTTCATCTGAATATATAAATGTCATTATAATTCATGTTTTACTGTGAGTTATTTTATTATTTTTTTTAGCAGCAATTGTGTTTGCACCAAGCTATTTTACGCTTTGGCTATGTATGATCGTTATTAGTTTTATTATTATTTGTATGTTGGGCTGGTTAATTGCCACACCCAGTAGCTATTTGCTTCTAGTTTAAAGAATTGTTTAATTAAAATCATGTTTTTTGTGTATTAGTTGGACATGTATTTTTGCAACTCAGACACTGCTTGGCCTCTGTATCATAGAGCCTTGCAATTTTTTCTTTGGGAAAGGGGGAAGGAGAGGATAGACATTTCTTTTGCTGTTATTTTTTTTTTAAAGTGTTTTTATTTTTTAATTTTTTTATATACAGTTTCTAGGCAGAATGAAAAATTCTTAATGGTTTTTTTCTTAATCTTTTCATTTTTATAGAATGTAGGGTGACTGTTGTATCAAATAATCGAATACTATACTAGTACACTGGAAAAATTAGGGGCCAGGTAAGAAAATGGCGCTAATATCGATGCAATGATTTTGAAAAACGCCAATCAGATTAAAATAATAATGATGTATGAGGGCAATGGGGGGTTAAAAATAAAAATTAGGAATGAGTTTTACTTAAAAGAATTTATTTTTTAAACTAAATTTTAAAGAAATGAGGTTAAATACAGTAAAGTGAAACAGACTGCCATAGAATAGTCACATTTTCTCGCATCAAAAATATTTAATTTTTAAAACATCATTTTTTTTGTTAGATTTTGTGAGTAATTTTTAATTGAGATTGTAATATCTGCAGTGGATGTGTAAGTTTCTTCATAAAAAAATATAAATGTTATGCATGTAACATTCATTTAAGTTTTCGTTCATCATATAACTAAACATTTCACTCAAATGTTAAAAGGCTTTTAAAAATATGTCAATTTTTATATTTTGTAATTTTTTTTTTATTATTCTGCCTATTAACTTGCTTACCTACTTTAAAAGTGGGAAAAGAAATGTGTCTTTAATCACTGCAAAAGTATATAGTAAATTGAGGAATTTGATTTAAAGATGAAAAAAGTAAGAATATAAGTTATTTCCATGCAGTTTATGTGAACAATTTAAATTATTCAAAAATTAAAGAAACATTTTTTTTCCATAGATTTTTTTTATTGCAAATGCTTAATATTGGTTCATTTTTTAAGTTGTATAAATTTATAGCTTTTTAATAGTAAATTTAAGTTGTTGAAAAACTTTTCTCGTAAGAATTCCAATATTTAAAGCATTTGCTTCAAAAATTTAATACATAAAAAATCTAAATTGCTTTTGCTGACATTCCAGGTTAACAATGCTACAGCCAGGGTTCAGACAAAAAAGGTTCCTGCTATTCCTAATGGTAATAGTTGTGATGATAGTTTATTATTTTGGAATTATTGACCAATTCTATATTTAGAAATTATAAACAAAAGTATTTTAACTATAGTTTATTATTTTGGAATTATTGACCAATTCTATATTTAGAAATTATCATAAAGAGAAGTTTTTCTTTTATTCATTAATTACATAAAAAGAATCATTCCTTTATTTGTAGGTTGAGGAGATACAAGATTTTAATATTGAAAATATTCATATGTATATTTATGTCATGAAAAATATATTTTATTAATTGTAGTTCATTGATAACTTCAGCATTATTTGTTGATAATAGATTTAGTAAGTATTCTGAATAAACTAGTTTAAATTTTAATAAATTTATAGATTTTCTGTTTCTTTTTGTTGTTGTTGAGGAATATTTAATTGTTCCAATATAAACATGTTTCTTAATTTTAAAAACTTTCATCATTATATTGAAGTATATAACTTTATTTTTTCCATTTCAATAGTTGCTGCTCTTCGTGGTGTCGCTATTCAGAGAGGTAGAGCACGAGGTGCTCTTGCAACAGCTTTTGCTCGTCATGCATCGCCACTGACAGCAGCAGCTGCTGCAACTGCTTTGCATGGCTATGCACCGTAAGTATTCCTTATGTTATACTTTTTACATAAATATATTCTTAGAAAAATAATTTTAAAATCTGCTTTTTAATTTTTTAAAATTAGATGTTATAATAGGTTTTTTTTTTTTAGTAGTTGCTGCAAAATGCTAAATTTATATTAAAAGTGAAAATGTTTTTAAAATTATGTAAAAAGAAGGAATTATACGATCTGTTAAGAAATTATAATATTGTAAATAATGAAATAAAGTTTATAATTACAATTTAATAATTACATAAAATATGATATTAAACATGTTATTGCTAATTAGGTTTCAATAGTTTTGAACAATACTGTAAAAAATTAACAAGGGGAAGGGGAACAAAATTCATTTAAAGTCGAGACTTTGTGAAATAGTAGTACTCCTTTAGGGTATTCAACCCTCTATGTAAAAATGATGAATAGGTAGTCAATTCGGAGAAAATAACCTTCAAAATTCATACTTAGCTTTTATATAATTAAGTTTCAATTAGCTCCAGTGATGCAATAGCATAGGTTTATAATGTACCTGCGTGCCACATGGTCAGAAGATAGGGTTCTAGTCACAGGATCAATTTCTCCCTCCCAATTAATTTAATTATTTTAAAAGTTAAATTTATTTAAAAAAAGACCTTTGAAATATTTTATAGAAAAAAATAATTTATAAAATATTTTATATTTAATGAGCTTTTTTAAGTAAATTTATTTGATTGTGAAAATAATTAAACAAATTGGGAGGGGGGGGGAGATTGATAGTGTGACTAGAATCCTATCCAACCAAATAGTAAGCAGGTAGGTACATTACCATCTATGCTACTGCATTTCCGGAGCTAACTGAAACTTAACTGTTTAAAAGCTAAGTATGAATTTCGGAGGCCATTTTCTCCTAATCGACTGCTTATTGTACTGGGAACAACGTCAATTGCTACAGATATCGTAGTGTTAAAGCATTAAACATTTCATTGTCTCCACAAAAATGAGTTGAAGCTGCACTATCAAATACTCATCCATTTATGTTGGGGGTCTTCTTATTTATACATGCTTCTACCATGTAAATATCTTCTGTATTCTTTTTTTCTGAAAGGTTTTTTTTTTTCTTCTGGTATCTTTCTTACAGTTAAATTTATAATATCCTAATTTACCACTGTTGTAAAATTTCATATCTATAATCCTGCCCCCCCCCCTTTATTTTAACACTATTTTTTCCTAGTCTTTGCTTTGCATGAGGCGAGCTTCTATTGCTAAGAATTCTTCTAGGACATTGAAAAATTTAGAATTTCTCTTCTGGACATCTATATAGATTGGGTAGTTCCTGTAAATTTATAAGGTAAATAAATCAACTGGGATGATTAGTATAAATGCTGCAATGGATTACCTCAGTTTCGAAGTTCACTTATTTTCTTTCACAAAAGGGATACAAAAACTCCAATTATTTCTCCATTTTCCTACTAAAAAAGAAATTATTTAAAAGTCTTAACTGTTCTGGCTCTGCATTCAGGTTGAAAATGATTCTTTAAAATTTTCCATGTAATATTTCCTTCAGTCTTTTGATATACTCAAATAGATGGTAAAATACATCTGATTCTTTCTTTTATAAGAACTTTTATCACTCACTTATACAAGTAGTTCCTTTGCAAAACCAGCAACCAATTGCCATCAATCATGTTCTATAAAAAGAGTTTGCATACCTTACCAGGATGAAGAGCTACTATAGATTAGTGAAGCAATCTTATCTTCATAGGGTTGTATAACTTGTCCTTCTCCCACTGATAACTTCATATAAATATGTTGGCCTTCATAAAATTGTTTGAAACAAAATTTCTTTGATGTTACAGGTTTGATTAATAACAAACTATATATAGATCTGATAAATAACTGCAGTTTTATGACCTGCTTAGTAAAATAAAAGATTTACATATCACTTTCTAAAAATACATCTGCTTTATCTACGACTGTAGCTAGTCTAATGTCAGTCTGTTTACAGAGTTAGGAAACCCAGTTTTTTTTTTATTACATAAAAGTTTTCTTTCAGTTACAGTAAGTGATTCCATCTGAAAAATATGTAAATATTACATGGTACATGCGCCTTTTAATGACGATATACATTAGGTTTGGAACAAAGAATGAGGGATGCATCTAATAAGATCCCATGTATGTACTAGCAATAAGAACAATTACAAAATATAATTTTCTTGTTTGGCAGTGACTCAGATAAACTTTATAGTCATCAGCATTTTATGATTCTGATGTGATGTATAATATGCCAATTTTGTCAAGTGGTCTTATAATTTCTTAACAGACACCTTTGATTTTTTGAAAAATGTTTAAATTCTCATAAAATTTTAGTTTTTAAATTTGCAATTAGTACAAATAATGTTTCATGATGAATTTTAAATACACCTGTTGAAAATCTGTATAATATTTCTTTAGAAAAGCACCAATTCATTAAAGGTCTTTTAATTTTTTTAATACACTCAATGAAAAATTATTATTAATGAAAAGCAGAATATTTTTGGAGATATATTGTATTTGTAACATCATTATTATTGTGTTATGCTTTTTTGTTTAGTTGTAAATACAATGATGCAAATTGTATATTTAGGGAGTGCTCAGCAATGAAATATAAATTAATTCATAGGAGGATGAAAAATCCATTAAAAAATTACGCATTTGTTGAAGTTATTTTTGTCAGACAATTAATTAGGCTAGCTTGTTATATAGGTTGTTCTAAAATGTCTTAACTCATAGGATTATTGATCCCTAAATTATACTAGGCATATATAAGAATGTAGAAAAAGGTTATTGCTAGCAAGTTTTTCTGGCATAAATTTTGTGAACTACTCAGTCATCAGAAATTTTAATTATATGGGCTACAGATAATTGCAGAATTAATTTGTAGTTGGTTAGGTTATTTATCAAAATGTCTTAAGAGCCAAAAATGGAGTAATTGGATGTCAGTGAAGGTAGTATTAATCTATAAAGCTCCACATTGCTCAGTTAATTAATTTTAGATTGAAATTCTGACTTAACATTTCTGTGTATCAATGCAATGTCTGTCTGTATTCCACTTATCAGAACAATAATCACTGTCTTAACAGACTTTATTTGAATACTGTCTGAAGAATGATGGACAAAAAAAATATCAGCATATATCACCTTACCTCAAAATATAGTATTACTTATATGTTCAACTGTAAGTGTTTAGATTAAGGGCTGTGATGCTACTTTTGTTAGTTGCATAAGGGATATATCCCAAAAGAAGCGCATGTTACTCAACTGGATACTTTAACTGTCAGAGTCATTTATCAAAGTCAAGGTATTTTGATAAATAGCAATATAAGTTTCTCAATGATAATAATTTTAAATCCAAAGGAGTGCTAAGGTTAGTGGGCCTGAAAAACCTAAATCCTTCGATCTTGTATATAATTAAATTGATCTCCCCTTTAATTTACTCTGACTAATTTAAGAGTAAAAACATATCAATCTAATTTTCTTAAATGTACTGTTTCCCATCAAATTTAAAGTTATTTGTAGTGCTTTTAGTTAAATGCATATCCTTGGATTTGGCAGGGTTAAAAGTCCTTACACTGACATGGTATAGAAGTTTGGCGAGTGATTGCCACCGCTCAGGTTTTATCTTGGTCACTTACTGTGGTTCAAAATTATGTGATGTAGCTGCAAAACGGAATGTTAATAAACAATGAACCCCTTAACTGCTGATTGAAAATTATGCAATTCGTTCCCCAGTGCCATCATTTTTCACATAGGTGTGCATATGTGGTGTTTGGGGGAGGGGCAAGAAAAGACACAAATAATCAAAATTTTCTCACAAATAAGTAAATCCTTTGCAAACACTGTCGAGGTAATGTTTTTTGCATTCCAGAGCCTCTTCGGAATAGTTTTACTGGTAGCAGCACAAAGAAAGAATTGTATTTTGGAAAGAGGTAAAAAAATGTACATGGTACTTAATGCTCTGATTGAGTTAGATGTATATATATGCCAGCAGCAGTTAAGGGGTTGATTAAATATTGGATGTCATATATTTAAAGGTTTGTCAGTGATCAAGCATGATTTATCAGCTATTGCAAAAATATCTTTTAAATTCTGAATACATACAGTATTTGATTAGTAAAATGTTTTTTCCATATTCAATATTAAATCAAATTATAGCATTTATAATAGAATTAAAAATTTCATGATTATCAATTAAAAAATTTAATACATAACAGAAGTGTAAAACACATGATCATCTTAAATGTATTAAGAAATTCATATTTTTTTATTGTTTAATTTTTATACACTTTTAATTTTTGTATAATTTGTAGTTATATTTGTTTTAACTTAGTATGTCAAAATACTTATCGTGACTTTTAGTATTTTTTCTAGAGTGTGCCAAGATCCTTTCCTTGCATATGCTGGAGCTGAGAGATATCAGTTACCTGTAAGCATTTAAATTTTGATTGTTTTGAATCTAGTTACATTTATAAATTTTTTTCCCTTGCTTTCTGATTAGTATAGTAATTTAATTTGTAAAAGAAACTTTTGCCTTTCCAGAATGACATTTATTCCATAACTTCATGATTGTGTTCTTTATAAGTACACATCTAAATTTTGTAATAGTATTAAAGAAAACTGTTGTAGCAGATATTTTAACTAATAATAATAGCAAATACATTGTTTATAATCCTGATAAAAAAATATGTTACTGATTATAATATATTGCTTGTATGTGTAATGTATACACTGTGTTAGACATAATACAATAGTGTTTTCTAAATATCGAAGTAAAAAATCCCATTAATTGTGATTAGTAACATGAAATTGATTATTTAGAACAGATAATAAAATAATTTTAATAAAAACATATATTTCTAATAACTTATGTCTGTTTTTTATTCATTTACAATTAACTGAATCTAATTTTAAAAGTAATATGGATAAACTTATAAACACTTTTGAAGTATGCTTTTAGAAACAAAAATAAATGTATGATGAGAAATAAGTTACTTCTAGTTTAAATAACATTTTATGTTTTATAGGTGAATTTGATCAACCTTAAATACTTGGTAAATGAAATTTTTAGAAATGTAGTGCCAAATTGTGACTTAATTTTTTTAAAAATTTTAACAGGTTTATATGTTTTAGTGGTTTTATAAGTGCTTGAGTTTTTTTTAAAGGTTGCAATTAAATAATTTGTTAATGCCGAAGAGAAATGTAAAGATATTAGGAATTATATAAGATACAAAATAGATATATTTGCTTCTATGTAAATGTAAAAAAAGTATTGCATACATTTAGATTAATTCATTAGAAAATAGTGTTGCATTTAATGCATTTCTTTCTAAAAAATAAGTGATATTTGTTTTTAGGCCTCATATGCAGCAAGTGCAGCATATACAGCTGCAGCAGCTCGAAGTTATGCGGCAGCAGCTGCGGCTGCCGCCGCACAACCAGTAGCGTCTTATGCTGCAGTGGCAGGGTAAGGTGAAATTTTGATTTCAGAATTAACTCATCATTCCTTTATTTCATAAAGTTTAAATTTTTTAATTTTTACAGTACTCCATCTCTGTACTACAGCTATGCACGTGATTATGCTGATCCATATCTTACTCATGGCATTGGACCTGTTGCAGGATATGGGGTAAAAAAATTTTTTTTTAATGTTTTGAACTTTTTAATTTGTAAAAAAAAAAAGTTTGTGTAAAAATTACCTTTTTTTTAAATATTTCCCCCCTTTTCTTTAGGCTGCTGTATACAGAACTAGATTCACTCCTTATTAGTGAAGGAAGTTTTTCTTTTTTAAAAATGGAAACAGTCAGTGCATCAAAGTGGATGCTCTGGTGCACACAAAATGAATATTGCTGGGAGCACAAGGAATAGCCTATTCATTGAGGACAAAGTGACGCACATTTCACGTTGTGGTTTTATTTATTATCTTTGATCTGACTGAAAGTAAACTCAGGATTTCCATCAATTTTTCCCACTTTTCTTTTTAGCAAGACTATATTTTACAATATAAAAAAATCCAATTATTTTCTTTAAACAGATATTTTGACAGTTGCAAGTTATGGCTTATGTATAAACATTTTTCTAGTCACATTTATTTCATTTTTATGTGGCCTTTTACTTTTTTCTTTAAAATTCATCATGTTTATTTTTTTCCCCTCGAATCTCGGAGCATAATGCACTAGTGATGCCTTTACTACAGTATTTTTTAAATGCAAATATTTTCATTGTATATGCACATTATGTGTGATTTTATTTTTTTTTCTGTGAGCAATTAATGCATTTGTATTGTTTTCATTTATCTCATATATCTGTACCTTTATTGTTTAAATTTTCTAAATGTGTATTTTTTTCCCCCTGTGCAATTTTAAAAAGATTATTTTAAAGTTGCATGTTATTCCCAACGAAGCTGACATGTTAGCTCCAGTATTGCAGGGTATCTTAATTCTGTATTAAGAACTCTTACATTGTATTTTTAATTGGATATTCGTTTTAAATGTTGCTTATTACATTAAAACGAAAGGAGGATTTTAGTTATTTTAATTATTTATAAAATTATTGAATTATTCATGTAAAGTTACATCATTAACCTGAAATTTATTTTTTTCAGAATCTGCTTTAATATATTGACATTATTGGGCATTAGATTTTTAATTCAAAGAAAGCTTAACTTCAATTCCTTTAATAACAAGTATTTTATGTAGAAGTTTGTAAAATGTATTTTTCTAATACTACATTTAAATAATTATAATCTTTTAAATTTTAAAAAATTTAGTTGATTATGTTATCAATTATAGCAGTTGCTTCATTACCAATTCAAAAATGACATTCATGACAGTATTTTAACAGCTAAATGAAGAAAATTAAAAGGATTGGTTGAATTTACCTGATGATAGAGCTTTGCATATCAAATTCATGATTTGACTTTTGTTCAAAATTATGACTTTCTTTGCTTTTCAGTGTAGTATTAATTAAACAATTGAAGTAATTTGTGCTGTACAATGCTTTAATTTAAATCAGTGGTTCTCAAACTACAGCTCGTTTGCTTCTGAAAACTTTGAAAGAAAATGACATAATCACCTCAATCGGAACATCTTTTAAGAGAATCTCCAACATTTGCATGATTAAAATAAAATTATTTTACTTCTTTACTGCTTAATTTTCCTAGTGTTAAAGAAACTGCTCCAAAGATTTTTATTTAAAGAAGTTATAAATAAATCTTGCTATAAAAACAAGCTTTTCTGTAATATTAATAAAAAATAGTGTTAAATATATTTTCTAGAAATTAGATGGCTTCTATAAGTTTCTGAATAGAATAATAAGGGGAAAAAATTGAGAACAACTGCTTTAAATTGTCAGCTTGTAAGAGATCTTAAAAATATGTTCCGTTCTTATTTTGCTTATTTACTTAGTTTGAGGAAATGAATACTCAGTTATAAAAGAATCTCATTAAGCATGTGATCTATGAAAAATTGGCAGCTAGATTATTGCAGCTGCTTTTTTTTTTTTTTAATCAATTCCTCCCATGTTAGAATTTAATAATTCTTTTTCTCATTTTATAGATTTATTTATGCTTTCCTACAAATCAGATTGAAGGCTTCTATTAATTTTTTAATTGGTACATAACTAAGCAATGTGTTGTAAATAATCATTTTTATGATCTGATGGAATCTTTAAAAATGACTCACATTTTTCCATGACGAAGGACTGATATGAAATGTATGATCACCATTAATTTGATAATCCTTTTGTAGATTTTATAGAGAAAAAAAATTCCATTGCAAAATATTATTTCAATTATTTTAAATCAATTTTTTTTATCATGTATTGCCTTTTACATTCATTTTGTATATTTTTTCATGTTTTAAAATCGTATTTGCCATCATCACTAGACACACATTGTTAAATAAGAACCCATAGAATTATTAGTTTTGATATAGCAATCTTAAAACGTGATTATTACAAATTTATTTCTAAAATGCAAGAAAAGTGTAAACTGTTTTGTAGCTCTCTGGCTTTTTGTATCATTTTTATTTATTGTATACATTAAAAGGGCTTTATTTTCTTTCAAGAAATTTCATTTCAGAAAAAAATTCAGTTGCTTTTAGTCTGGATTTCATTGTTAAATAAATAAATTTCTGATCTACTTGGCATTATTTAAATTTTGTGTGGTGTCATGCATAAACATCATATTTTGAAATTTTATTTGATACTAATACTCTAAGGTACAAACATATCTAAAAAAATTTTTACATTTCAAGCAATATACATCTTGTGGTTGTTTCATCAATCAACCTTATATACCCAGAAATCATTTTAAAAGTCCAGTAGCTAAAAAAATAAATAAAATGTTGTATTAACATTATATAATATTCATTTTTATTCTAATAAGAGAACTACTCACCAATTGTGGCAAAACTTTTTCTAAATGCTGGTTATTTACTTCAGGAGTTGTATCATTTTCACTAGTACATTCATTCTATGGAAGAAAAGGAAAAATAGCATCCATTAGGAAAAATTTTTTAATATTTGATCGCAAAATACACATATATATATATATTTCTCATTTAAAATATATTTTCTTATTATAAAACTTTAATTAATTATATTTGCATGCTCTCTTATATAATTTGAGATTCACCTCAGTCAAATCCCAAAGATAAAAAAAGACATTTGTAAATTGTCACTAATTTAGTATAAGATGACCTCTCAACATATTCTAAAAACAGAAAGATATTTTCATTCTGTTCTGCTGCATAATAAGTCCCCCGCTCCTTCGCATGCTTACTTTTTGCTTAAAAATAAATTCTGAACTGGAAGGAGGGAAAGCACTTAAATACACTCATGCTGATTATGCTATTTACAAAAAGTACTAAACCAAAGATATGAAGAATTATGGATATAAGCATTCAAAGGGTAATCAGCAATTTGTATTTATATTTCTCCATGTTTTTTGTGCTAGTTGGATAAATTTTATAGCATATTAGGTAAGACAAGTAGACATGAATGATGGAATGAGATCAAAAAAATTATAGGTAGACTGGAGGCAGGCCAGTCACAAGAGCTCAGTCATGTGCATTTAAACTTGAATCTGGAGAGAGCCTAGTACATGATACCACATCCGTTCCTCATCATGAAAAGAAATCATTACAGTGGTGGAGATGTAATAGTTTGGGCAGATATATTATATTGGATGGTTATATACTCCTCTGCCTCTGCATATTCTAAATATTTGACTAAGGCTCACTGACTGCCATGAGGTACAAAGAGATATTGTAGCCCTATCTGATACTGGGTTCCTGTTAATCTGAGAATGCTCGTCCACATTGAACTGGTTAAAAGTGATTTCCTGGAAAGTGAGGATACTTGTCTCATGAATTTGCCAGTTAAATCTAATCTAACCTTAACCCTATACAATATGTCTGATAATTTATCCCAGGATTATTAGTTTGGAATTTTTTCCTTCAATAAGATGCAAAATAAAATATTCTGTGGGTATGAACCTCTGTTCACACACAAAAAAAATTTCATCAAATTATAACATTAAAAGTACAGCTAAAATTCTGAAAACGAAATGGAATAGTTACCGGCATTTTATACAGAATAAATTCTTTAGTAATGATTTGAATTACTATTTAATTGATATATTAATTCCTCTAAGCAATACCCCCCAATATATATTGTTTTATAGATTTCGGAGGGCAATCCCTTACCTCAATTAATATTGAATATTTCAACTCTAGCAAAAATAAACTGATTAAAAATTATATATTCTTTGAAAACAAAAAGGAAAGTTCATGAAAAAAGTTATCAAACCTAATGACTAAAACTTTCAGAATGTGAATAAATTGAAATTCCATAGTATATAAGTTCAGATATTGATCCTTAAAAATATAAGAGTATGAAAGCAATATGCCTGTTCATAGTTATTCATATTTCTTATGTACAATAAAAGAAATTATAAAGGTAACCCTAACATAATGATTTCACTTTTTCAAAATGATGTAGATTACTCTGACATGAAAGGTTCCAGCTCAAAACCTTTGAAATCAAACTTGGTATCATTTTTTTTAATAATAAAATTTTTTTAAGGGTACTGCAATTCAAAAATAAATTACAGCCATGTGTGAAATAGAATTACTTTTAATACATAAAAACATGTTTTTAACAGAAATAAATTTATTAAAAATAAAACTTCAATTATATTGAATAGTATATATTGTTTTATAGATTTTGGAGGGCAATCCCTTACCTCAATTAATATTGAATATTTCAACTCTAGCAAAAATAAACTCATTAAAAATTATATATTCTTTGAAAACAAAAAATGCATTTAAAAATATTTGTTAATATATTTGTTTATTTAACTAAATAAAGGTTTTCAAGAAATTACAATATAGTAATATTTAAAAATTATAGTAATATACTTAAAAATTTTAGTGATAAATGGAAATTCACAAAAATATATATACCTGTGCTTGAATAGCAGCTCGTGCAGCACATTCTATAAAACAATTGAAAAATATGACATTCTAAAAGAATACATATATTTATGTTACAGGATTGTGTTATATAAAAACATGATCCTACATAAATATATAAGCAACGTTTTAAAAGAGTGTAATTTTTAAATTTATAGTAGAGTAATTCAATTAAACACAATATTTATTGCTTTTACTGTGCATGTGTAAGTTAACATCAAATAGTTTTAAACTTTTTTAATCTATTGCAACTCCAAAAACAAATAGATTTTGATTTCTATAAAATAGTACAGTATAATTTACATGATTTTCCTACTAAGTATGCAAGAGTGAAAAAACTCAACTAATTTTATAAAAATCATAATTTATTTGAAAAAGGATAAAATTAATTCTAAAATAAATTCAAAGTGAAAAGGTCAACACGTGTGTGCTCCATGTATAGACAAATATTTAAGTTCCTATGCAAACTGACCTTTTTTTTAAAAATATATATATATATATATGAGTACATGTTCATAACAGCTATCAATCTGAATGTCCATTTTTAATTTTGAAAAGGAATATATATATATATAGGAAGAGAAATGGATTCATAATTTAAAAATATTTGTTTCATTTATTGTTGATGTATACACATTGTTTTTATCAATTTATTCTATTCAAAAAGTTTTTGTTAATACATTTAAATTCAATGAAGAATTTGTATAATAGCAATCAGCACATATTGAGTTTGATTGATTGATTTTGCGGTTTATTGGCGCAAGAGCCGATTTCGGCTATACTGCGCCAAACATTTGTTTTAATATCTGTGGTCTAGACGGGAAGAGAAAGAAAGAATGAATTGAATGACAAGAAAGAGGGTCGAAAATAGAGAAGGATCACTAGGGTACTCTGGGTTCATGAAGCCCGTGTTTACCAAAGACAGTAAACCCTGTGGGAAAAGGAAAAGATCACTAGGGCACCTCGGGATTGTGACACCCGTACTCACCTAAAGAAGGCGAGCCCCCTGAGGGGAGCACATATTGAGACTATACAATATTTATATAAACATTCAAAATTATATATGATTTTTTTAAGCACAAGATTTTCTATAAGGAATTTTCTAAATGTATAAATTACCTGCTATGAATATCCTAAATACTTCTGCAGAAAGTTTCGCAGCATCACTCTGAACTGAAAATTGCACAAGAAAGATTAGTATATTCTTATTTTTAAATATAGAAAACAGATAAAATAATTCCCATGCTCAAGTATTGCATGAGATTACAGAAGTATGAAGGGGAAAAAAAGCACAAAGTCAAATTAGTGAAGTTACAAAAAAAATCAGGGGCATTGCTACCGCCATGTCAATGATACAGGACCCTAAGATGTGTAACTACAGAAACACTAACAGGGCTTATTTTTCAAAAAAAAAGGGGGGGGCACAAAGGATTTTTGATACAGGGCCCACTCAGAACTAGCTACGTCAGTGCAAAAAAATTTCAAAATTCATGATTTCTTAAATTTTCAATAATGAGAAATACTTTAATTAAATACACTTGAACAAATAGCAACCAATGAAAAAGTTCATATGAAATATTTTATGTGAATTTGGGAATCATTTTCATATAGCTTGATGAAAAAGAAATATGTTTTGTTTTTTAAACCAATTTTTTATATGAAGTAAAATAAAATTGTTATTGCTTTTCTAAGTCTTAGAACAAGCAACATCTACACAAGGGTGGGATTTGGGGATCCAAACTCCTCCCATGAAAGTAGTTCATGTAAATCACTGAGGGCAAGCAAGACATCAATTACAAAATGGTATATTTATGTGCGAGTTATACTTTTAACCTTTAGAATACATATTTATCAATAAAAATATATTACTAACAAAAAAACAATACTTTTGGAATCAAAGTACACATATAATTCACATTATCTTCAAATTCATGTTACATGTAAATTATCTTCCCATAGTTGATCTTTGATGTAACAAGAATTTTAATTTTCACAATTTGTAAAAATATTCAAGAAGAATTTCTGAAAAAAAATAACACAGTAAATGTTATATATATTTAAAAAAATATATTATAAAATATTTACCAAGTGTAGAAAAACTACATAACTAACAAGGGGAGGACACGACTAAGGAAATTCATTTCAGGATGAGACTGTGCAATAGTAGTACTCCTATAGGTCGTTCAACCTTCAATGTAATTCCACCGAATGGGCAGTCAATTAAGAGAAAATAGCCTTCGAAATTCATGCTTAGCTTTTATATAATCAAGTTTTAATTTCTTCCAACAGTGCAGCAGCGTGGTCAGTAAAGTGCCTGTTTACCATGCGACCGGCCTCAGTTCGAGTAGTGAGATCGGTTTTTTTCGGTTTTAATTTCTAAATTCATTTAATTATTTTTACAATTAAATAAAGTTATTTTTAAAAAAAACATTAAATATTTTATGTGTTATTATAATATTGTTTATAATATATTGTACTTCATATAATAAAACTATTTGTAGCTAATTTTTATGTAAAATATAATTGAATATTTATTATAATGTATTTTTTTATAAAAATATATTATAATAAATATTTTATTTTATTTTATATAAAAATTAGTTACAAATAGTTTTATACTATGAAGTACAATATATTATAAATAGAATATATGCAATATTATAATAATCATACAAAATATTTAATGTCTTTTGTAAATAAATTTATTTAATTGTAAAAATAATTAACTAAATTTAAAAATTAAAACAAAAAAAAACAATCATGCGACTTGAACTGAGGCCGGTCGCGTGGTAAACAGGTACTTTACCGACCATGTTGCTGCGCAGTTGAAAGAAATTAAAACTTAATTATATAAAAGCTAAGCATGAATTTTGAAGGCTATTTTCTCCGAATTGACTGCCCATTCGACTGAATTACATTGAGGGTTGCACACCCTATAGGAGTACTATTATTGCACAAAGTCTCGTCCTGAAAAGAATTTCCCTAGTCGTGTCCTCCCTTTGAAAGTAATTTAAATTGAATAGATCATCTCTTGGTATGTACAAGCAAATAATTTAAATTAGATAATATATAAATCTGTAGTCTAATCAAAAACAGAACACACCAGTAAGAGTAGTCTCCATCCTCTACTGCAGTGGTCTTCAAAATGTGTTCCATGAAACCCTAGGGTTCCACGAGTCACAATAATAAAATCGAGCACATATAAATATGTGAAATGGATTCCCGTTCTCTATTAAGTTTGTATAGTTGCAAGTATTTAAACCTCATCCCCTATTCATAAAAACTGAAAAATTGTTTTTATAACTTTATTTTGCAACACTTTTTAAAATTTATTGCAATGTAATAAAATTTTTTTTAAAAAAAAACACTTATTTTTATATACATACTTCCTAACAGATTGTGAATATTCTATTGTTTACTACCTCGGGTTCCACGAAATAATTTTATACTCATTAGTTAGCACAATGTCTAGCAAAACTAAATAGTTTTCTAATGAAAAATGCACCTTTTTACACATGTGGAAAACAACACCTATAATGAAAGAAAGGGAACAACAGAGTTGATGTTAAAATCTAAATTTAAGCAAGAACAGCTTCTAAATTTTAGGTTGCAAATTTACGCAAATACACGAGATTTCTCTTGCAGCTATAGACCTTTTAATATTATTCAGAACATTGTGTTTGAGTGGAATAGATTTCTCAACATGAGTGGCTACAAAAACAAAATATAAAAGCTAATTAAACACAGAATATGTAATAGGATTGTATTTAATCGCAATAGACGTAGACTTCGACAGTTTGTGCAAAAAATACTAGCATATATCCCAGTTACTGAGTATAAAACATGAGTAGGTGATACTCGAAACAAATTATTATTATTAATGTGTAAATTATATTAAAAAATTAGATTAGAACTTTTAAATAATAAATGCAAAATTTTTTAAATGCCTTTACATAAAGTGCCTGTAACATGTTGATCAAATTTAAATATTATTTTCATATATATTCTTTGAAGAATGGGTATGGAATGAAGTTCCACAAAAGCACTATCTAGTTTTAGGGGTTCCCCGAAAGCATTTTCAAGTTCTAGGGGCTTCGTGAGTTGAAAAAGTTTGAAGCAGCCCAAGATTTCACTGAAATCTCTGCCAAATTTAAAGAGTTCACTTTATAAAAAGTATTAAAAATTCCTTTAACTGTTAGGCTCTAAATATTCAATAATGTACTGAGTAACAAACAACAGAGAGTAGTTTAATTTAAGAAAATACCCTTTTCATTAATTTATAAAAATGAAAATTTTATTTACCAAAACATCATCCATGAATTTTTACATTAGAACTAACTTTTTCATGGAAAATGCTAGATTCACAAGTCATAAAACAAAATTATTAATTCATTCATGTTTGCTTTTATCAGTGCTGTCTTTTATGTGAACCTAATAACTACTGCAATGATTCTTAAAATGGAGTATGTGTACTCTATGGTAAACAAAATAATACTTAGGATGCAAGAAAGGAATAAGCTTACAATCACAAGTGTTTGATCATGTGTCTTGCATGTGAGGTTTCTCTTTGATCACTATCTGGTTTCTCAAATGTCTGAGGAGCTCAATATCATACATGCACTAGCTTTCAAAACACAAGAAATACGATGCTAAACTTCAGGAAAGATGCTTTTGTACATTCAAGAAAAAAGAAACTACAATATATTACTCACATTAAGTTCTAATTCAAAATGTAACAGTGCAATTTAAGTGGAAAATATGTAGTTTGTTAGAAATAAATAAATAATTTGCTTTTTGACAACACCCATATACTCACACGCTCCCATACATAAATATGTATAATATATGGGTAATAACTTATGACTTTCATTTTAGGGATACACAATCAAAGGAATTTGGTGACCACTGCTCTACAAATGCACAAGAAAAAAAAAAGTCAAATTGAAAATGTAATTTTAATTTTATAAAAATAAGTAACAAAATATCATTAAATATTTCTATTTCAAAATTTAATTTTATGAATTGTACTGAAAATTAAATCCACATGAACATCTGTTTCTAGAAATCTGCCTCATACAAGGAAAATTTGTTTAATCAGACTTACAAATAATAGATTTTTTTTTTATATAATATATAAAACAAATATAATTTTAAAATATTATTAAAAATGCAAAAAAAAAATTATTTTTCATATTTTGTAAGTCTGAGAGAAATCAATATCTTTTTTTAATTTATATATTATCTGGAATGCTAAAAAGGGTCTTATTTGTAAGGTCATACCTCCAAATGATTTCATAGTGCTAATAATTACATATAAGAACTGATTTTTTCCCAAGAAATTTCTTCATCATATAGTCATAGAATTTGAAAATTAAGAGTCATCTGTTAATCTCAGTAATTAAATGAAGTAAAATTGCTGAAAGAAATATAAGTGAACTATAATTTATTCAGACTTGTTCTTTACATACACCATAGTAAAAACTATTGAACTATTATAAAAAAAAGTTTTATTTAACAGCTAAGAAAATGGTTTAATCAAAACAGCCATTCTTAAAAAATTTAATAAATGCAAATAAAATAATTTGTTTGACCTAATACATTTGCAAGTAATGTAGCAATTTAAATTTTCTCTTATGCAATTATTTACTTTAGTACTACCTCTTAATTTAAAACACTTGTCCCTTTTTATTATGTTTTTTAGCTCCCTTTATAGATTTTATTTAATCCGGATAACCTAGAGCTCCAATTAGTCCAGATTAACACAGTTCTATAATGTATATATCATCTTTTTTTTCATACAAAACTACTACAGTTGAATGTCGTTTATTAGAATCAATTGGGACCGGACACCGTTCGGATACGAGATTGTTTGGGTAACTGAAAACCGAATGCGATTCATGCAGTACATGAAACCGGACACTATACGAATATTGAAAATCATTACATGCAGGAAACGTGCTTGAAGAAAAAGCAAAATGTCGCAATTTTACCTTTATTGTGGAAAATAATCACTTATTTTTCGCTGTACCATTGTACACTTTTGTTTTTTTGCTGCAAGGTTTCTGATTCTCTTGAGCAGCAGTAGTTGAGTAGGACAGCACTCTGGTTGTTGTTCGTACCACTCTATACCTGTTTTTAACACAGAAAATGCGTTAGCATTTGATGGACCCTTGCTATTTTCTTTGTTGCCCTTGTCTTCATCCATTTCATCGCCGACAGGGTCGGATTCTTCTTGCACGGAAGTCACAATCTCGTCATCATTTAGCACTTGAATTCCACAGTCTTCTGCATCATATGCCATCCAGATTTCTACATCAACAAAACTCAACAAAATAGCAGGTATACACCCCTTCACTTGGAAACAAACTAATATTCCGCGCAGATGTTTACCAAATCACACAACTGAAATTCCCCAAATATCCCTTACCTTGGGTTTTCCCATCCCTTTTGGCCTCACGCGAAACAACTGTTGAGCATTGCACTGTTCGAAACTGTATCCGGACTTTGGTCCGGATATTTGATGGATTTGATTTCTGGATAATAAACGTACAGATAAACGACATTCTACTGTATTTCAAAAGGTTTTCTTCAGAATAAAATTTTTAAAAAATTAACTTACTTTTTGTATTTAAATTTTTGAATCTCATTTTTAAGATCTTCTCAATGAATTTCTAGATGAAAAAAAAATTAAACATATAATGAGACACTAACAAAAAAAAAAAGCAAATGTTAATATTTTAAAACATTTGTATATGAAGATAAAAACATAAAGAGATATACTATAATTTTTCCCGGAAACGCAATTGCATTTTACCAAATTCTATTCTAAAATTAATATTACGAGGAAAAAAATTTTCCTTTTAAAATTTTTTTTGACTATAATTATAGCAAATAACAATCAAAACTCTTATTTATACAATACACATGGTTCCCTTGAAATGAGTTTTGGAAATACTCATGCATGCTTTTTAAAATGAAACGGCTAAAAATCACACTTTGTATAATATCAAGTCTTCTATGCATTATTCCAAAGTAAAGCATCTTTTGAGCTACTGCTTTACATAGCATATGTATAAAAAGTAATAATTGTTTATACTTTTTGTTGTAATTAAGATAATTAATAATCAAGGATTAAATTGTACTTTATATTTTAATGAAAAAGCATATACTAAAATTACTTTTCAAGTGTGTTTAAAAAATTTCCTTCCTATATATAAATATACATATCAGAGATTTACTAATGAAATGCAATGTGTATTCATTAAATTTACTCATTATTGAGCATTTAAAAAAACCATACATATCTACAATAAATTTTTTCAAAAATCCAGCATTTAAAAGGTAGGGTTAAAAAGTTCCCGGAATAGGTCAATTACAAATTATTAAAAAATAGAACAATAATTTAATCTTTTTGGACAAAGTACTGTCCTCCTGCATTCACACACTAGTTCCAGTGTTCATATATCTGTTCAAAACACTCCTAGAATCAATTTTTTGAGCAGTCCTTCTGTAGCTTCCTCGTATTTTGGATCTCCTCATCTGAATCTCCAAAATGATGTCCCTGCAATTTCATTTTCAGCCATGGAAATAGGTAAAACCCCTCTGGTGCTGGAATCGTTTCTGTGTGCTTTCTTCAGCAACTCAAATGTCTCAGAAGGTGATTTCTTGAGAAAAACACAGAATTTTATATTTGCACGCTCCTCCAAAGACAACATTGAAAAATTCGCTGTCAGAAATGATCTGCAGCTAATGCCAACAGTACAGGAAATGAATTCTAGATGGCTGCGTGTTTTCCTTATTAGTGCTGCCAACCCCCAAAATAGATATTTCCCTTCCAACAAACACCTGCATGAATGTCAGGAACTATTTTGGGAACTTTTTGTGACTCTAGTAGCATATATATATATCTTGTTCATGTCATATCACTTCACTTTTTGTCCTAATATATTTTCTTTTTGCTAGTTTGGTTTGATTTTTCAACGTAAAAGTTTTAAATCATGCTATTTCACTTTAACATTGAAATCAGAGGTTACTACAAAATTCAGGTGATGGTTTGATCTTGGAAATTTTACTTTAATGAAAAGAAAGCTAAAACAAATCAGCCAAAATGCAAAACATATTTTTAGTTGAAAGAGTACACCTTTTTTTTTTTCAAATTTTGTCATTTAAAAGAAAATTTAATTTCATTATTAACATTTTTAAAAATGTTTCTTATCATATTATTTTAGAAATGGAGAAAATCCTGTAAAACAAATATTTAACATATATTTTTTGTAAAACAAACAGACAATTAAGAATTTTATTTATCTCACTAAAAATGCCTTATGAAACTAGATATAATATGTAATGCCTCCCTTTTTATTACTCCTTTTTCCCTCTATTTCTCATTCCTGTGATATTTCTGGGACTGAGTGTTCAAAAGTAACAAATCAAAAGATTGAAACCTCCAAAAAATTTTACTTCTTATTTAGCATACCCAGGGTCAATACCAAATTATTTATAATGTAATTCGAGATAGCTGGTTTATTTTCTACAAAATTTAACTACATATAATTTTATACAATTTTTTTTAATAAAAAATGGGCACTTATTTTATTATTTTCTGGAAAATAATGAGATGAAACCAAACAGTTAATAACATTAATTACTATTAAAGATTTTTCAACAGAAAGGGAAAAATTCACCACATACCAAATTACATTGTTTCATTGCTCATCCTTTCATTTAATTATTTTTATCTCTGCTTAATTTATTTAAAAAATATAAAGGAAATCAGCAATATAAAACCTTTTTGTCTTAAATAATTTATACTAAAAAGACTTTTGATATAAAAAAATATGGTTTTTCTTCAAATTTTAATAATTCAAAATGCTAATTTTTGAAATATCAATTTGCTTTTTGGCATCTTTCACAAACCACCCATTGAAAAAATTTTTTAAAGAACATACACTAAGACAAATTTTAGGACATTTTGGTTTATTTCATGAGCATTATAGAGAATTATAGTTTGGTTTGACTTTTTTCTAGGTGAGAAATTTACAAAATTATCACTAAGTTAAAGAACTTACTAAAAGAAAGCAAATATGATTGGTCAAAAATAATGTTCAATATTACATCAGTGTTGTTGTGAAAGAAATCAACCAAATTCCCTTACTCGCAATCAAAACATATATGCATGGTTTAAGCCTAAATGAAGTACAAAAAAATTAAATATTAATTTCAAAATAAAATTCATAGATAAAGTATTCATGTTCACGTTACACAGAATACAAGTAAATACCGTAAAATCTGAGGTATAATACGCACCCCCTTTTTGACGAGGAAACTTGAAATATACATATGCACTGGTATTGTGTTTTCAAGTAATTTATTTGAGGTATTATCCCAGAAGACTTTTGAAAGATAGTATACATAACGAATTACCACTCTTGAGGTTCATAAGGTATGTCCTTTCTTTAAAGTACACAGTATTTTGATACATGTAGAAGTCTAATTTTCTGTATGCTCATCACTTTTTTTATATTTAAAGCTACTAGTTTTATACCTGGGGTATAACGCACACCCATAAATTTAGGACTTAATTTTTATATTAAAAGTGAGCATTATATGCCAGATTTTACGGTATTATAGCAAGATATTTTTACATGCAAATGCATTTTTCCAATTAAACTTTAGTTCATTATTTATATTTAAAGTTTCATAAATATAGAAAATTTGTTGAATAAATATTACTTTTAATCTTTTTTGTCACAAGTTATCAATAATATTTTGGGTACTTACTTATTAATGTCAATGCAGTCAAACTCGTACTGCTCGAATCATCCCAAGATATCATAACAGTAAAATTCTTACTCATGTATTTTATTTGGAAAAAAAAGGGGGGGGGATTTTGGAGAAAAATGGCACAATTTTTGTGGCCCAAATTTGGCTGCAGTGATGTTACTATGTAAGTACCCTATTTTGAAAGTCTTTTTTAGAGTAATAAATTACATGTATTTCATATATTAATACAAATAGTTTAAAAAATTAGCATCAGGGTAAAATTTATGCATACTAGGTCAAAGGGATAACCCTGTATCCCCCCCCCCCCTTATGAGAGAGTTAATATAAAATGTTAGTGAAATATTGACTATATTATATTTGTGAGATAAAATACAATACAAATTTGAAAAACTTTGCAATTAAGTATGTCATTAGTTATTGCTATCTGATTGCAGCATTCTTAGAATTGAATATATGAAGATCCTGATGTCAAATTCAACATTAGAAAAATTACTTAAAATACCTATTACTATTATATTAAAAAACAAACTGCTGCAATATAAACCACTTGAAAAAGCTACTTTAAAACTCATAAAAAAAAATTTCAATATAAAAAAAAATTTCCTTTTAAAAATATAAAAATAAATACAATGTAATACATCTTTAAAAAGCATATTTAATGGTTTATTTCATATTTTTCTCAATACATAATTTTTATTTTTAAAAAAAGCTTTGTAAATAGGAATTTAATGTTGATATAATCAAAAGAATAGTAAGATATCAAGAGTTATATGTGTCCAATATTAAGAGAATAGTATCATGCACTTAAATAATTTTTACATCATCTTAGAAGAACACTATATACTTCATAAAAACCAAAGTTGTCTAGAAAAATCTAAGAAATATTGTTTATTAATATTTAAATCACATCCAAATTTAATACAAAAACTGTGTCAATTTGTGTGTTAGCTTTAAATAGCATTAAAAACTCATTAAAAATTAGTATTAACTCATTAAAAACATTCCTTAATAATAAGAATTTTAAAATTATTTTGTTCAAGCTACAATATAAAAACTATAGTATACTTCTTAATATTTTCTAGAATATTTTTGGAGGGGGGGGGGCGATTGTAAAACAAAAATTTGGCTATTATTTCTTTACATAGAAATATACTAGGCGTCTCAAAGCAGATAACTACAACTTATACCTTATTCGGGATATTTTCACTAAAAGAAAATTACGAACTGTGTAAAGATTGAGTTTCACTGTTTATAAAATGCTTGGAAGAGTAAACTATTGTTGCAAATGTTGAAATTTAAACATATATCTTATTAGAGAGCCTCTAAAGTATCAACTTTTTATATACATTTAATAATGCATGTTGATTTTGTATTATAAGTAAACAAACAAATCTTACTGTTTTAATTTTTTCCTCGTCAAAAGGCTCAGACATTTGTTTCAAGAATATTTAATAGGAATATAAAAATGAGAAAATTTTAAACGTTTCGTCTTTCAAAACAAGCTTTTCTAATTGAAAATGGTTTTATGATATCAGTTCAGTTCAGGTTTTGTGGGATATGGAGCAATAAAGGCTATTATCCCCATCTATAGATATAAGGGAGAAAAGAGCCACTCACTCACTCACTGACTAATCACAATATCTCCGGATCTATTCAACCTACAGGCTTGAAATTTGGTAGATATGTTCTTTTCATGGAGTAGAGATCCGCTAAGAACGGATTTTGCGATATTCGTACCGCAAGAGGGGTTACAGAGGGTTGTTGTTGTTGTTGTAGTCTTGTCCTTCCCGAATGGAAGGAATGAAAGATGCCAGAGCCTGTGAGACAGGTTGGACTTCTTAACGATAGATGGTGACAACACCTATCCCCTACTCCACAATTTAGGCATGGAACTGGAGGGGAGGGAAAAATTCTCCAGCCCCATGCACTAGTGGTTTCTGCTGCGACCGCCCACAAGACTTTCGGACTCACTGATTTAACGAGCACGTACTCTTTGTGTACTCGGTGGGATTTGGTGGCATCGGGCACCAACCCAGGTCCTCCGGTCTGGAGTCCGATGCTCTAAACCAGGGGTGGCCAACCTTTTTGGGAAGCGTGCCACAATCTGATAAAAAAAGTTACGCGTGCCACTTCCAACTTCTCCACCAAACTAAAAAATATACAAAAGTGAAAAATTTTTTACTTTTAGGCTTATTATTGGTTATTTCCACCAAAAACATATTTTTAAAAGCTAGTTTTATATAGTAAAATGTAAAAAAAAAAATGGTATATCAAATGAAACAAAAGTATAAACTTATATATTTTAATGTTGATAAATTTTTACAGGATCAATCAGTTAGCTTAGATACAAAATAAAAATAAGCAACTTGAAACATTTAATTTTAAATTATTACTAAGCAGTCAGTACTTTCTTAATGTGGTTTTGAAAATTTGTATTTTTTTTTTTTTTTTTTTTTTTTTACTAAATCATCTATATTTGATTAGTTCGTGAAGATACTAACAAAATTAGGTGTTTTAGGTGCATTATTGTTAATTTTGAGCGATATTTTGATTTTATCACGTTCAGAACAGAAAACATTTCTTCACAAACATATGTTGATCCAAACCTACTATATCTGACCGTTAAATCATGTAAATTTGGAAAATTGCTTGGTGGCACAAATTTCCAAAATTCGATGTAATTCGGATCATTTGAGGTTAAAATAATTTCCTTATATTTGTTTTTCAGAATAATATGGTGCTGGGTCAATAATTTCAATTTGTACCTGAGGTGGGTAACAATTAATGTCTTGAAGAGAAATCGAAAAAGGATTAGGGAAAAGTTCAGTATTTTTACTATCTTTAAAATCCTCAAACCTGGCACTGAAAGAATCCTTCAAAATGGATATTAAATTTTTAATCTATCATAGTTCGGAACATTACTAACTTTGGCAGATAATTCCTGCATGTGTGAATGGGAAATTAGTTAATTTTTTCTCTACAAAATCCAGACAAAAAACAAAAGTTTGTTCACAAAAGAAGATATATGATCAACTAAGTAGGAAAAATATAATTTTTTCCTGTAATCTTAAATTTAAAATGTTTAAATGTTCCATTATATCCGTAAGAAAAGCTAAGCCCAACAGCAATGAAGGAGTAACTCGTCATTTTTTTCCGTTTCTTCTGGGAATGTGTACTATATCTTCATCCATTCAGAGCACAAGCTCGTATTTTGTTGATACAGCGCACCACGGGGTTAACAACGAAAGACACATTTAAGTCCTTGGTATAGAGAGCTTCTTGATGAATAATACAATGATACTTGAAAACTTTTCTTCCAAAATAATTTTCAAGCAATGCAACAAAATCTTTTATTGTGCCACCCATGAAAGGCACTCCATCTGTGCAAATACTGTCTAATTTTGTCCATTCTACTTTGTTAACTTCAATTACATTTTCAAATTCCTTAAAAATGTCTTCACCTGCTAGTTGGCGCAAATCAAGAAGTTCTTCCGCAGTATCAAAATTATTGTTCGTGTAACGCACAAAGATGCTTAACTGCGCATTATGTATGTGATATCACAGCTTTCATTCAAAGTTAATGAAAAATATTTGAAATTTTGAAGTTCAAAGACAATTTGTGTTCCAATATCCTGGTACATGCCATCTATATGACGCTTGACGGTACTTTTAGACAAAGCTATTTTATCAACCATATTTTTGACATTTAGATCACCAACATTTTGGGCGAAAATTAAAAGGCTACTTTTTTATTATCTCCTCTCCATCAGAATATGTTTTTTTTTCATGAGGGCTAACAACAAAGAAAGTACATAAGAAGCCTTCACCATTGTTTCCATTTCGTCAATTTCTCTTCTGGAACAAAGATTTTTGGCCGGCTAAAGATTTCTTTTTTTTTTATTGATAAATTCCGTTTGCAAATTTGATCCAACAGGATATTTGCTGTTTAAATCACTATACAGTTGTTTGAAATGACGGTCAAAGTTAAATTTTTTTGTAACTGCTTTAAAAATTCCACATATCAAACAAATAGGCTAGGAAGCATTTGATGTGTTAACACGTATTGCTCTTCCCAGAAAATTTTAAAATCACGTGCAGCAATATCCTCTTCACAATTTCTTTTCGATGTCGAAGGTTTACTCAAAAACATATTGAAAGTAAAAACTTTTAAACAACTACGCTCAAATCAAAAATCTAAAAACAGTTTTAGAAAAGGAAAAAAGCTTAACGCCTTGCTAAACAGAGTTTAAAATCAACCGAGTCTGACAGCTAGAAAAAATCTGTCGATGTTACGCTACAAATTTTCAAGGCTGCGAATCCAGTACTTTGATTAGTCATGGCTGCAAGTTCTCACTCCTTCTGCTTTATAAAGCTGCTACTTTGTGCAGATAGAATTACTTCTACCGTATATAAACAACTGCTCTCCTAATATATTGCCGAATTACTTCTTGACATTAAAGAAATCTTAAGTAACTAACACCTTTGGAAGGACCTTTTTCATCTGACTTCACGCTGACAGCTATAAACACTCAACTTGAGAACTAATGAGGGAAGCTGAAATTCGAATAGAAATCCCAGATATTAAAAATTAACCGCCCCCGAGAGAGGGTGACTTTTTGGACAGATTCGACTGTCCGAGAGAGAGAGAGATAATTTATTTGTTTTTAGTCTCAAGTTATTAAACACTTCCCTCGGAACATTACAATACTGTGGAATTGTAAGTTTTGGAGCATAATCTCATTTTTGGCGCTATACTGAAGAAAAGAAAAAATCTTGCTTAGCGCCTTTAAAACCTCACGCTGAAAATTTCTGTTTTTTACGTATTCCCTCCATGATAACTTTCTATTGTAATTCCATTATTTCAGTAATTTTTCAAACATTTTTGTAATTTTTCATTGAGTTTTCGCGTGCCACAATGTGGCACGCGTGCCGCAGGTTGGCCACCCCTGCTCTAAAACCTAGGCTACCCACGGCCGTTACAAAGGGTAAAGGGGTGTTATGAATAATTGTTCCCATTTTTACACTACTCGACGAACAATCTTGAAATTGGGTAAGCAGATTCCTTTCATAGAGTAGAGTCCGCTATTCACAGTTTGGTGAAAATCGATCTCCAAGTGGCGTTGCGGGGGCTTAGGGGGCGGTATAAATAATTATTTCCATTTTTAAATTATTAGATGCACAGTCTTTAAATTTGATAAATAGATTCCTTTCATAGAGCTACAAGATCAGCTACAAGATGGGTTTTGGGAAAATAGTCTCCCAAGTAGAGTTGCGGGGGATTAAGAGGCGTAAACGGTATATATTTTCGTTTTTAAACTACTTGACCTACCTGCTTGAAAATCGGTAGGCATAGTTCTTTCATGGAGTAAATATCCGCTACAAAATGGGTTTTGAGAAAATTGACCCCCAAGGAGTGTTAAGGGGAGATATAAATATTTATTTCGATTTTTAGACTATTAGACTCATTGTGTTGAAATTTGGTAAGCAGATTCCTCTCATAGGGTAAAGCAGGGGTGGCCAACCCGCGGCACGCGTGCCACATTGTGGCACGCGGGAGTCATAACTGTGGCACACGAAGACTTATTGAAAAATTACGAATTTTTATGAAAATGTTACTGAATTAATTGAATTACTATACAAAATTATCATGAAAAGAATATGTAAAAAATAGAAAATTTCAGCGTGAGATTTTAAAGGCTCTAAGCAAGATTTTTTTCGTTCTTCAGTATAGAGCCAGAAATGAGATCCATGCTTCAAAACTTACAATTCTACAGCATTGTACCGTTCCGAGAAAAGTGTTGAGTAACGTGATACTAAAAACAAATAAATTCTCTCTCTCGGACGGTCGGCAGTGGGACGTTAATATTCACTCACTCACTCATTCACTCTCGGACGGTCGAATCTGCCCAAAAAGTCTCCCTCATTCGGGAGCGGATAATTTTTAACAGCTCGGATCTCCATTCGAATTTCAGCTCCCCCTTGTAGTGCTGAAGTTTAGTGTTTATAGCTATTGACTCTCAGTGTGATTTCAGATAAAAAAAATTTTCCGAAGGTTCCTATTTACGATCTCTGTAATGTCAAGAAGTAATTCTGCAATATATGTTAGGAAAGCAATTGTTGATACGGTATAAGTAATTCTATCTTCATAAAGTAGCTGCTTTATAAAGCAGAGGGAGTGAGAACTTGCATCCATGACTAATCAGAATGCTGAATTCGGAGCCTGGAAAATGTGTAGCGTAACATCGGAAAATTGTTTCGAGGTATCAAATTCAGTTGATTTTAAACTGTTTAGCTAGACAAGCTTTTTTCCTTTTCTAAAATTGTTTTTAGTTTTTAGCGTTAGCGTAGTTGTTTAAATTTTTTTAAAATTATTAATATGTTTATGAGTAAACCTTCGACATTGAAAAGAAATTATGAAAAGGATATTGCAGCTCGTGATTTTAAAATTGTCTGGGAAGAACAATACTTGTTTACACATAAAAATGCTTCCAAGCCTGTTTGATATGTGGAATTTGTATAGAAGTTCCAAAAAAATTTAACTTGGACCGTCAGTTCAAACAACTGCATAGTGATTTCAACAGCAAATATCCTGTTGGATCAAATTTGTTAACGAAATTTATCAACAGAAAAAATAAATCATAAGCCGGCCAACAATCTTTGTTCCAGAAGAGAAAAGACGAAATGATAACCATGGTGAAGGCTTCTAATGAACTTTCTTTGTTGTTAGCCCGCAAGAAAAAATCATATTCTGACGGAAAAGAGATAATGAAAAATAGGCCTTTTAATTTTCGCCCAAAATGTCGGTGATCTAAATGTCAAAAATATGGTTGATAAAATAACTTTGTGTATAGAAATACCATCATGCGTCGGATAGATGATGGACCAGGATGTTGGGACGCAGATTGTCTTTGTACTTCAAAACTGCAAATATTTTTCATTTTCTTTGTAAGAAAGCTGTGATATCACAGACAATGCGCAGTGAAGCATCTTCGTGCGTTACAAGAACAATAATTTTGATACTGGGGAAGAACTTCTTGATTTGCGCCAACTAGTTTTAACTACAGGTGAAGACATCTGCAAGGAACTTAAAAATGTAATTGAAGTTAACAAAGTAGAGTGGACAAAATTAGACAGTGTTTGCACAGACGGAGTGCCTTACATATGGTTGGCAGAGTAAAAGGTTTTGTTGCATTGCTTGAAAATTATTTGGGAAGAAAAGTTTTCAAGTATCGTTGTATTATTCATCAGGAAGCTCTTTATGCCAAGGACTTAAACTTGTCTTTCGATTTAGACCCCGTGGTGCGCTGTATCAAAAAATACCACCTCGTGTTCTGAATCGGCGAAGACTTCGTACGTTTTCCTCCGAAGAAACGGAAGAAAATGGCGAGTTACTCCTTCATTGTAGTGTGCGTTGGCTTTCCAAAGGAAGTTCACTTGCGAGATTTTGGAGTTTGAGGAAATGTGTGTGTTTTAGAATATCTGGAAGAAAACGATGTACTGCCCAGTGAATGCTCGCTCCTCAGAAGTTAAAATTGATTGTGGGATTTAGCTTTTCTAACCGACATAATGGAACATTTAAACAATTTAAATTTAAGGTTACAGGGAAAAAATTGTATTTTTTCCTACCCTAGTTGGTGATATATCTTCTTTTGTGAACAAAATTTTGCTTTTTTTTGTCGGAATTTTGAAGAGCAATAAAATAACTCATTTCCCATTCATGCAGGAATTATCTGCCAAAGTTAGTCATATTCCGAATTATGATAGATTTAAAAATTTAATATCCATTTTGCAGGATTCTTTTAGTGCCAAGTATGAGGATTTTAAAGATGATAAAAAAAAATACTGAACTTTTCACTAATCCTTTTTCGATTTCTCTTCAAGACATTAATTGTTACCCACCTCAGGTACAAATTGAAATTATTGACCTACAGCACCATATTAGTCTGGAATACTAATATAAGGAAATTATTTTAACCGCAAATGATCCGAATTACATCGAAATTTGGAAATTTGTGCCATCAAGCAATTTCCCAAATTTACATGATTTAGCGGTCACATACTGTTGTAGGTTTGGATCAATATATGTTTGTGAAGAAATATTTCCTGTTAGAACGTAATTAAATCAAAATATCGCTCAAAATTAACTGATATGCACCTAAAACACCTAATTTTGTTAGCATCCTCACGATCAAATATAGAAGATTTAGTAAAAAAACTACAAATTCAAAATCCACATTAAGAAAGTGCTGACTACTTAGTAATCATTAAAACTAAATGTTTCAATTGCTTATTTTTATTTTGTACCTTAGCTAACTGACTGTGATCCTGTAAAAATTTATCGAAATAAAATATAAGTTTCTACTTTTGTTTTATTTGTTATACCATTTTTTTACATTTTCACTATATAGAGTTGCATCTAAAAAGGCTTTGGGTGTAAACACCACAATAAGCCTATAAGTAACATTTTTCACTTTGTATATTTTTGGTTTTGTGGAAAGTTTCAGCGGGCACGCTTAATTTTAACAACCAGGCACGCTTCCCAAAAAGGTTGGCCACCCTCAGTAGAGATACGCTACAAATGGGTCAAAATGACACCCAAGTGGCGTTGCGGGGCTTAAGGGCGTTGTTAGATAATTACTTCCATTTTAAGCTACTGAAAGTGCACTCTTCAAATTTGTAAGCAGATTCCTTTCTACAGAGATCCACCACAAAATGCCTAGAAACAGACCCCAAGTGGCGATGCGGGGCTCAAGGGGTTTATAGATAATTATTCTATTTTTAACCATAGAAATACAGTTTGGAAGTTTGGTAAGCAGATTCTTTCTGTAGAGTACAGAACCGCTAAGCAAAATGGGTTTCATGGAAATTAATCCCCAAGCTCATTTCGGGGATTAAGCGGCATAATTGATAAATATTTCCATTTTTAAACTATCCACTCGTTTGAAATTGCAGGCATGTTCCTTCTAGAGAATAGAGCTCTATCAAAGAGAAACAAATATCGACCTAAAGAGAGCTAAGAGGTCAAGGGGAGCAGAAATTCTGTTTTAGAATTTGTTAGAACTGTGCAATTGAAATTTGTTAAGCATACTTTTGTTGAATAGGATTCCTAGAATGCATTTGACGGGAATCAATTCCAAGAAGGAGGTTACTGGAGTGTGTTTCTGACAAAAATCTTTTCGAACTACAAGGACTATAATAATGGAGTTTGTTGAATGAAATAGCTAAAACGGTTATTTGGGAGAACGACTCTCAAATGGAATTACATGGGTATTGATAATAAAAATTTTGTTTTACAGTAGATTTAGACTAAAATTTGGCTTCCATGTTTATTTTATGGAGTAGAGACTCACTGAGAAATTATTTTGTTGAACCACTCTATTATAGGGTTATGAAACATCATTCTATAATTAATTTCCAGATTATTGATAATACAATTGAGTTCTGTCCTTTTTATCAAGAGGCGAGATACATGCACAAGTATATTTTTCACATAATCGACCTTACTAGACTTAGATATCAATTTATATAAACAGAAGAGACAAAATATCATGAAGTACCAGCAGCGGGTAATGATAGATTATATAAAGGAAAAAGACTACCTCACTAACTGACTACTCACAATATCTCCGAAACTAACAACTAACAGGACTTGAAATTTGCAGTATGTTCCATCTATAAGTAGATCCGCTAAGAACGATTTTAGAAATTGAAACGCGCGTTACGGAGGGGTTATGCATTATAAATAATTATTTTCGTATTTTACTGACTTACAATCTTGAAATTAGGTAAGCAGAGTTCCTTTCATGGAGTAGAGATCCGCTAAATGAGTTTGGTGAAAATTGACCCCCAAGTGACGTTGGTGGGGCTTAGGGGTTATAGATAATTATTTCATTTTTAAACGATTAGACGCACAGACTTTAAATTTGATAAATAGATTCACTTCATAGAGATCAGCCAAGATGGGTTTTGAGAAAATAGCCCCCAAGTGGCACTGCGGGGATTACAAGCGTAATAGACAATATTTTGCTTTAAACCATTTTATCTACCTGTTTGAAAATCGGTAGGCATGTTTGCAGTAAATATCCGCTACAAATGGGTTTTGGAAAATTGACTTCGGCAAAGGTGTGGGGTTAAGGGAGAGCATAAGTTATTATTCATTTTGAACTATTAGACGCACAGTCTTGAAATTCGGTAAACAGATTCTCTATAGTGTAGAGATATGCTGAATGGTTTCTGAAATCGACTCCACAAGTGCCGTTACGGTACGTTATAGATACTTATTTCCATTTTTAAACTACTGGACGCAAGTCTTGCAATATGATAACTGAACTTTCATGGATTAAAATCCTTTATAATGTGTTTAGAAAATTGACCTGAAACATGCTGTGGGGCTTAGGGGCTAAAGATAATTATTTTATTTTTAAACTATTAAAGTCACAGTTTTAAATTTGATAAATAGATTCCTTTCATAGAGTAGAGATCCACACATGAGTTTCAAGGAAAATCAATCCCAAGTTTCATTTCAGGCATGGGCGTAAGGATAAATATTTCCGTTTTAAACTGTTAGATCTGCCTGTTTGAAATTAGTAGGTATGTTCCTTTCATGGAATAGAGTTTTCTAACAAAGAGTAAAAATGAAATCCACCAGTTGCTAAGAGGGTTCAAGGAATTCTTTGAAAAATTATGTTTGAATTGTTAGACACATACTAAAATTGGTTTAAGTATGTTTCTTCGGGGCCTATCATTCTGTAATTTCACGTAAGAAAACAGTTTCAAACCACACAGACAGTAGTCCAAAGGTTCGTAGGGGTCGCTCAAAGGTTACAAACTCCGCAGAAAATCAATATACTGCTATTGTAGCTGCTGAATCGCAGAGCGACCTCCACGTGGCATCTATGGTTACAGCGTCCATTGGAAGACTATATCTGCAGCTATTTTCAGGCCACAAGGCCAAAGATTATATAAGGAATGGACTGGCGCCCGCAATTCGAGGTTCTATCCGGTCCAATCAAGAGGGGGACGACAAAGGGTGCTGAATATGTGGCAATTGGCCTGTATCTGACTGGGGCAATGTCATGTTTACTGGGATGAGTCAAGATTTGCTCTGGACATGACAAGCGTTTAAGGATATGGCAAACAAGGAACATGCAATATCAGCCCCAAAACATCAATGAATACGCATTCGAGACGGAAGCATTATGATGTGGGCAGGATTGCCAGATACCGCACTGATCTGCCACATCCTTAAACGGGATTCCTCAGACGGTTGTCTGGCATCGAGATAAAGTTCAAGAACCATGAGATTGGTATGCTGCAAGCAGTTGGTCCTACTTTTGTTTTAATGGACGATAACCCACGTCCCCATAGAGCTGACATCGTCGATGACTACCTGGAGAGTGAAGGGATTGCGCGAATGGCGTGGCCAGCATATTCGCTCGACCTTTATCCCATTGAAAATCTTTGGGATGCTCTCAGCCGTGCTGTATCTTCAAGTTTCCCACCTTCAGCCACTCTTATTGAGCTGGAAACTGCTCTACAAGAAGAATGGTGATTGCTTAATTCTGCGGTGGTTGACCCCCTAATTGAAAGCATGGTCAGAAGGTGTAAACTTTGCATACAGATGAGGGGGGATCACATACCCTATTAATGGCCTTTTTTTCATTTTATTCTGTTTATTTTGACTTTGTACATAATTCTGTTTAAGTCTCCAGTATGACATTATCTGATAACTTACAAAATTTAATATTGTTTTCATTTCTGTATATAATTATTGATTTTGTTTTATGCATAAATATATATATGCTACTTTAATGCCAAATTTTGTGCCAATCAAAGCAGTATTTGTTGATTTTTTTTGCATTTTACATCTTCGTGCTTAACTTTTGGATGTGAGTGTATGTATATATATATATATATATATATATATATATAAACAGTATATATTTATAAAACATAATGAAAGACCCAGCGAAGCGGGTGGCTAACAACTAGTATGAGATATGGAACAACAGAGGCTGTTATACACAATACGTATTGTAAGATTGGTTGATTGATCGCAAAGGCAATTATCCACTTTAATGGATTTATATAATCAAGTATTCGGTTCTCTGTAATAAAGCTTGAAAAACTTGTTAATTTTAATCACTATTTTATCTACAAGTTATATGAAATAGATTGTATGGTGTGGCTTAATCTTGAGTGTAATTCAATGAGTTTTTGAATTTCCACATGAGATTTGGAGTGATGATTATTTTGCTGATCATCATTATTGGGAAAACAGTTTAGAGCTCTTAGCCCTGTAGAGCTCTTATCTCCGATTGGTGTTTTCGATCCTCCAGTGACAAGGGGCCTGTAGATCTTCTGCGCCTAGAGCCCGAAATAAACTTTTAATGATTTCTGGGTTAAAGTGTAGTATAGGGATGGGGGGCATGAATGTCAATTTCTTTTGACAACCATAATCGCTACTTCATTAAGTGATAGGTGTCCGGAAGCCAGAATGAATTCTTTATCTCACCATATCTAGATAAAAATCGCAAAATCGCCCCCTTCCTATACTACACTTGAACCGGATGGCTGTAATAATTTTTATATTGCTAAGGACGTAGCTACCCCGTATTAGCCGTATCAATGATTCGGGGCCCCCAAGCTATAGAGGCCACAACATGTGTAATAAAAAAATCGTAAAAAATTAATTGGCTTAAAAAAGAGCCCAAAGGAATTTTTGATACAAGGCCCATTCAGGACTAACTATGCCAGTGTCTATTGCCATGTGTAATTTAAGAAATGTGAAATTATTAAATGTATTACTATTGAAACTTATGAAAATATTGCCTTTGTAAGAGTGGAAAATTAAAATTAATAATTAAAAGCTCTTTTATAATAGTGACAAAAAGGGAAATTTTGGAGATCAGGAAAGTAAGTAGAGCTGACCTAGCCAATCCGAATGCAGCAGGAGTCCAAAGTTCCAAAGGAGAAGAGGCCGTAGTATCATTGTGGTCTAGGTAACGGACTCATGGCTGGCGTGCCATGAGTTCAAGTTGAGTGACACTGAAGACCCGCCGGGTTGGGGAGCAGTGCACATTAAATCTGTCGAGAGCTCAAAAGTTCTCCTATTGGTGCGGTAGTTAGGAGAGGGGGTACCAGCTCAGGTGTCATCCTCGTCACTTGACTATGGTTCAAAACTACGATGCCCGTCGTCAAAAGCCCTAGTGTAGCTGAACAGCGACGTCAATATTCATTCACTCACTCACTCCAAAAGAGAAAAATTTTATTGTAAAAAGAAGCGTTCTCCTGATTGGTTGGCTATTTTAGTATATAAAATTCTGAGATTTGAATCAGAATGAGCCTACAGTTCAGTCAGACTGCAGACTATGGGGGAATATTTTGAAAGTTTTAAATAAATATTTAATAAATATAGAAATAAAATATTGTAAATTAATTAAAACCTGGATTGACCAAAATGTCTCTGGGGTTTCTAACTAAGAAATGTTGAATATATGAGATTATTTCTTTTATATAGATGAATTTTCATGTTCATCTGCATCTTTGAAAAATTTAATGTCTATATCATGGATAGTTTGTCTAACTCAAACTCTTTTTTTCTGTCGGGCCGCATACATATGTTAGCTATTTCACGCAACATGAAAATTAATGGAGGGGGGGGGGGAGAGAAATGCTGTAAGACCAAGGTAACATAGAAAATTTAAAATGTGGAAATTGATCAAAATATTAAAACTCCTAAGTTGCTTTTTAATTATTATTTTATGTATTTTTTATTTTTGTCACTAAATTTTTCTAAATTGGAAGCATTTAAGAATCACTCTTTCACAATTTCTGCATCAGTAAATGGCTTCATATGATTACCAATAATGTAAAAAATTTCATAGGGTGCCTTTGTTACCCCTGTGACATTACCATTAACAAAACACTCTTTTGCTGTTGTACAGATTACTCAAGAAAGCCTATTTATCACTTCTTGAAAGAGATCTTCGAGGAAAAATGTCATTGAATGATTCCTGTTTATTGGTATTTTTTAAATACAACACATTACGGCTTGTTTTTCAATGCTTGTTTTTCAATACAAAATAATCAACTTCCCAATCGTTTTGTAGCAATCTATTTTCTTCGAATAATTTTCGCTTGCAAGATATGAAAGATAGTTAACAATTAGTTCCACTCATAAAATAGTCACTACTCCACTGTTGCCTAATATCACTAATCGGAAGGGGGGGGGGGACACCCATACGGCATCGACAGCAAAAAGCAAAATTGATGTATATGATTTTTTAACAAAGAATTTCCCACCAAATTTTCAAAAATAAATGAATTTCTCAGAGGAATGGGACATGACCGGGCCACTTAAAAAAGCCCAGTAGGCCGCAGGTTGAGTATCGCTGGTCTAAGTGTTTTTTTATAATCTGGTTGCTCAAAATCTCTCATTTAGGATATTTCTGGTCAAGGATGCAACAAAAATTTCGAAATATTTGCAAAAATAAAAATTTTATTTTTTTTTTTTTCATTCTACATTGATATAGATTAGTATTGATGTTTTCTAGGGAAGTCTAGTTAGTGTAAGCATATTACATTTTTAACATTTATTTTTACCTATCTTAAAAGAAATTACCCGCTTATTTATTCTAAAAATATTTTCCAAATGCTCTGCTGGAATCTAAAGCTGTTGTTGTTAATAATGCTACCTGTCTGACGATGTCAGATCAAGGCTCACGAAATTCATCGTCGCAAAGGGCTGGATGTACGCCTGTCGTTAGGCGTAACTTTAAGCACCATGCAGATGACAGTACGTTTTGGCTCGGTTCCACCCCAATTTTGAGGGAGAACATCCTAGGGCTGGTCAAGGACCTCCCACCTCTCTTCCCCTTACACCAACCTCACGAGAGGACTTGCAGTTAGACGGCTATTTAGAGTACCTCCATGCCATAAAGGCACTATACATTTACAAGCATCCATGCCTTCTCCGGGATTCAAACCCAGGACCTACAGCACAGTAGTCAGTCTTGCTAACACCTATACCGGATGGGCGACCAAAGTAAAATCTGTCGTTGTTTTGGGGAAGATCGTGACAGCTAATCTATTACTTTTGGTGATTAAACCAGTGCTTCTCAAACTTTAACCATAAAACCCAATATTTAACCATAATTTTCATTGCGACCCCCTCTATACAAATAACGATGTACTGAATTCAATAACCTTGACACTAAAGGTACAATACTACAGAACGACTTTTTCTGAAGTACCACTGCCGCATATAAATGTCTCACTCAGCCAAAGCATTAATTTCCCCGGACTTATATATACGTCTTTCTGAAGTACGATCTTTTCTGTCACTGCTATCCATAAAATTCTTCCACAGGCTTTGGAATGCAATGAAAGGACCTTGACAGCGTTTGCGATGGATTTACCTATTTCAGAGGATTTCCTTATTTATTCTTTTCGCGGTAATGCATGCATGTTTCCTTAAATTCTCTTATAAACATCGCCACCTACCGCCGAACAAAGACGTTTCCGACCATGGGTAGCTACGAGTATGTAAATTTGAATCCTTGTGATATTCCCTACCTCCCCTTAAAGTTTGTCCCAATGATTTTGATAAACCATGTATAGAGTTAAGTAAACTAGCTTCTTCAATTATTGAAACAATTTTTTTACTAAATAAAACTTGGTAATAGAAGAATAAGCAGAGCAAAATTAATTTTGTTCTTTTAATTTGAAATAAGAAACAAAATACAAGAAAATATTCTTAAGAGCACGGTAGTAAACATTACTACATGCCTAGTTTTTCTTGCTGCATAACTTCCATTAATCGACTAATTTCTAGATCCTTAACTTCCATTTGCTCCTTTAATGAAGCTGCAAGAGTGAGTAATCATGAAATTAAGATATAATTTGAATACAAATTTATTCTTAACTAAATACTAATTTTGGCACTTTAGCTTTGTTTAATTGATCACTAAATTTTAGTACAATCAAATTAATTCATACACAATAAAAGAAATCAATTACCTGTATTTTAAATAACTTAACCATGTTTTTTGGAGAATTTAATACATTACATCTTATTGTAACCAATTAGTAAAAGTTTTATTGCCATAAAATTGAACTAAATAATTGAGATAAGGAATTATAATTGATAATCATTACTACTATGTAAAAAAAAGTTTTACTAGTATATTTGTACAAATTTTTAATATTTTAAGTAGTGAAATTTTTTTCCCAGTATGAAATGTTTGAAGATAAATTGGTATCTGCTTATGAATATGGTGTATGAAATATGATAATGCGCTAAAAAAACTTATTCTCTCTTAAAATTTTCAATAATTCTTTTTTCCATCCAAAATCCAGTTCTCACCATTCCACTGACCATAGGTCTGCCTGTAATCATTTGTTTTTCACAAGGTTTTCTCCTATCCTTAAAATTATTCCACCTTTCCTCCTTTTGTCTGCATCTGAAATTCTGGCATTCGCATAGCTATTTTCCTATGCATGTTCTAAATGTCCACACTCAGAATTTGCGAATATCTGCAAGAACTGTCGTATTCTACAAAATCATCCTCCAGAAAAAACAACCTTTACACAACATGCTGTACTAAACTTTCTTCAGTCATCATCTATATTTCCATTTTCCTCAAGCGATATATTAAACCAGAGGCATACAGACAGGGATGTCTTAAGGCATGGGCCAACTGGAGCCGAGTCCAGGGCCTCGGCTTCAATGGGGGCCTCGTATCGCTCTCAACTCAGTCTTAAAAAGATAATGATTATAATAATTTTAACGATCAAATGTAATTTCTAGTTGTATTTTCCAAAAAACTGGGAATTTCGGATTATATGTCAACTGCCAACAATGGCAAGACTGTATTACTATGTGATGACCGTCGTCCATATATAGATCTAGACCTACCATCATAAATCCTCTTTACTTATTAATTCAAAAAGCGGCAGTTGGTCGAGCCGATTTGTACGATTGTAAGTCATGCACATTTATTTGTTTCGGGTTACTATTTGTACGAGTATTTGACAACGTATGCTATGTGCAATCTACTTTTAAGGTCATTGGTAGGGCTTACTTTTAGGCAGAGGCCCGGGACTTTAACAAGCCTTAAGACGCCCCTGGATACAGACCCGTTTTTTTGCTTCGATGTAAAAAACTCAACGTCCAACTGACCCTAAGTGCCTACTTTAATTGGGCGCAATTCATTGCTGCTCCTTGAAGAAAGTATCCTATTACATGTATCCAATCTTTTATCCGATGTGTGAGATGATTTTTCAAACACCCATGCGTCAAGTTTGAGGAGATAGCATAATATACTTAACGTTATCCTTTCCTTTTACTTAGAAACTTTATAGCGAACTACAGCTCGCGTTTATGTGAGGGATTACCGAAAGCAGAGGCATTTTTAAAACAAACAATAGTATTTATTTTATCCTTTCAATTAAATCTCAATAAGCAATGTGCAGCAAATCAGATTTAAGCTAATTTAAATATTTACAATAAAGGAGTTCTTCTTATCACAGTAACTGCAGATACTTGGCTGAATTCAATAATACTCACAAGAGTCATTTATGCCTTTCCTCAGGAACACCAACGATTCGAATATAAATTCTTTTATATCTTAACAACAACATGTAATACTAACTTCACTTTCTTTTTTTTTCTCGCTAACTCAATGCACTTGACCTTAAATAGAAAGGTTGAGATTTACATAAATCGTGGTACGTTAACAGAAAGAAGTTCTTCGATCAAAAATTGTAAGAAAAATATTTCCTTTTTTAGGATTAGTAGAAGACCGCGAATAGAACCTGCTGCAACTCCACCATATTCTCTTCTCCACGAAAAACTTTCAGACAAGACCATCAACGCCAAGAAGACTTCTACACTAGGAATAGGCAAGTTCCCATTCATTACAAGAACAATTAAACTACTTCGCCAATGTTAAAATACAATATATGTGCAATAAATAACTATAGATGATGCCAATACTTAAAATATAATGTATATAAATACAGAAATGAAGTTTTTATGGTCTATAATCAATAATGCAAACAGGTATTACATGTATGCGTGTGTGTCATAATAGTTTATTCATATTTAGTATATTGAATAGACTTTTTTTTTAAAAAAAAAAATATTTATTTTTCCCGAACACCATTTAGTAAAAATAAATGACGAATTGGCATATGCATGACATTTTTGAACTAGGCACAGATAATACTAATCGGTTATTCCATTTCAATTAATTCAATTGTCTTAAAAGTGAAAACATGAGAAAAAAGTCTCTTGAAAATGATTTTGGGCTTTTTATATATACATACCACGTTTAATTTTTAGGAAAATATATATAGAAAGAATGAAACTTCGATTTTCAACGAGCTTAAATAATACATATTACTTTTACAATAACATTGAGAAATAGGTAAAAAGTTAAAAAACTGAACTAAAAAAATATTAGTTTGTTTACCGATGTATTCATCTCTTTCTCGTATTTCTTCCAGTAGTACAATGATATGCATTCGATTGTCGATATCCATAGCTTCTTCTTGGACTGATAGATTCTTCGCATAGAATATATGGAAAAGCAGATCATTAATAAAAGAAGAAATTTAAAAAATAAATATATATTTGTATTTTTATGAACGATATTTTACTATCAATTTCTTACTTTAATATAAAAGCAGATATTGTAACAGTTATTTCCGGATTTATAATTTCACCCTCTATCCAGAGGCGGATTAAGGCAGTTGGAGGCCCCTGGCGGTAAGAGGTTTGGGGCCCATGGGCTTAAGAATCGAATAACTAAAATAGTGAAAAGAGTAGCTTACTTTAAATTCTCAAAATAAAATGTAGTGATTTTATAAAACTCATCAGCTAAAGAAAAATCCTAACTGTATATATAAAAAAATATATATTAAAAACTTTACTTAAGAGCTTACAGTTTTGCTATACAGTTTGATTTCTCTTAGGCAAATTCATCAGTTACTTTACCATATCTATTTTATCCAAAACATTTTATTCTGTATATAATATGGCCATGTTGTTCAATTTGTCTTTTCTCCAGTAGTACTTCTTAAATTATTTTTAACACGTTTTAAAACTAAAAAAGATCATTCACTTGATGCATTCGATATCGGTATTGTTAAAAATATTTTCAAAAGTTTTTCTACATTAGGATTTCTCTTGCATGTCAATAAATTTCTAGCGGGGGTTTCATTGTAACTTTGTTTTCTTTTCTTTTTTTGTTCCAAGGGCGTGGTTGGTTTGTCGCTGGCTTTTGCACTCATCAAGCTTGGGGCCCCTACCAGCGCTGGTGGCCCCTGGCGGCCGCCAGGTCCAACACACGCTTAATCCGCCACTGCCTCCATCTAAATTGATATTTGAATCATTTGTGGCATTTCCAACCAAGATATTCAGATGTAATGTATCTCACCAAGATATGCAGTATCCCTGGATGGAGAGAGATAAGCTAACCATAACTCTAGATGACGAATGTAAAGAAAGATAAAGCTCGAACCTCAAGCCATTTCCTTTCCAAGTCACGCGCTCGTTAATTGGCGGGATACCTTGATGTTATTACGTATAATTTATTGTTTTTAATTTTTAAGTTTCAACTAAATAAACCATTAGATAATTTTTACCGTTGTTTTCCCTTCCGATCTGGAGTTCACACATATTTCGATGTTTGAGTATGTACCATATTGGTAACCCAGACGCCGCATATTTAAATTAATACATTTTATTCAAAATACAGTTGAATATTCTAATTTATACTGCAGTATTTATTCCATTTCATTTTTTACCAAGCAAATAATCCATTTAAAACAGGCTTTGTCCTAGTGTAAGTAACGAATTTTGTAACCATTCGATTTCTAAGAGCCTTGTTATGTCTTACTTGACCCCTTCCAAAATGTTAATATATTCTTTACGAAAGAAACAGTTAAATTCTCCCAGGAATATTTCAGACAAGAAGTTCAACAACACACTAATGCAGAGCTTCTCAAATTTTCAATATTTGCTACCATAATTTTCATCGCGCCCCCTTCCATACAAATAGCAATGTATTGAATTCAATAATACTATACTTTCACACTAAAGCTCCAATACGACTTTTTCTTAAGTACCACCGTCGTAAACAAAGTCTCGTTCAGGCAAAGCGTTAATTGCCCCGAACCTATATATACGTTTTTCCGAAGAACGATCTTTTCTGTGCACTGCTATCCCTAAAATTATTCCGAAGGCTTTGGAATGCAATAAAAGGACCTTGACAGTGTTTATTAAAGATTTCAGAGGATTTTCTTAATAATTCCTTTTTTCTCCCCTCCCCCCATACATCACATACGCGTGCCTACTTGGAAAACGGTGGTATTGGGGAGCAGATTGCATAACTTTTAACTGGCAGCTAAAGGATCAATTATAAACCGTACAAATTTTCAAGATAAGTGTTAATTTTTGTATAAAATTTTATATATGACAAGCCCATAGGGCCATTGACAATTATTAAACTTGTTCTTAACTTAATATTGTTAAATTAATTATAAAATGCATCGTGCAGTACTGATACATTTATAAGTGTATCATATCAGTGAAAATGTTAATTTTATTATTTTTTATTATGTCAGAATGCATTTTGTTTGCTTACTTTCAGTAAATTAATAATTTTTTAAAATAAGCTTTTTGTTTTCGATTTTTCAATATGCTTGCGTCCCCCTCGTAGAGTTATCATGCCCCCCAGGGGGGCGCACCTCACAATTTGAGAAACACTGCACTAATGATAACACTGAAAGGTAATAAAAACTCAAATGAAACACTCCTTTTCGCTGTTATTATTAAGTTTTCAATTCTTTATGATCATCAATTCGGTGTCTGAAAAAAAAAATTTCGGTTATTGCAGGGATCAATTGTCGGTCCGGGAACTAAGTACCGTTTTGTTCTACCGCTACCTCATTGGTAATTTTGCATTTCAACACTTGCGCACATGTGTCTCTGGTTGACTGACAGTCCAGTGACACTATTACAGCAGGATTGTGTTGTTTGTATATGTGTTAGTAGCTTTCAAAATGTTTAAGAGGATTGCCTATCACACCAGTTGTGAAATGCGTTTTTGAAAGCAAGGAATATTAAGCCAGTTGAAATTCATCGCCGACTTATCGAGATTTACGGTGAAAATGTAATGAATGATGAAAAGGTGAGAAAGGGGGTTCGACAATTCAATGTTAAGCGCACCAATGTTGATGATAAAGCATGGAGTGGGCCGCCTTTTGTTGTCAGTGATGGTTTGGTCAAAAAAGTGATTGAGAAAATCAGTGAAAATAGTAGGTTAACAATAAAATTGCTTTGTATAATGAGTTTTCACAAATTTCAAAAACTATTCACTGGCGGCATTTTTCTTTAAAGAAGGTATAGACAAGTTGGTTTGCCGAAATGAAAAATGTCTGAACAACGGTGGTAACTATGTAGAAAAATAGTTTCTAAAGCGCTCTTTCATGTAAAAATAAATTTTTTCCCGAGAAAAGAATTTTTTATGCAAGTTTTTCAAAACTGTTCTTTGTTTTCGGACATCCCTCGAATATATATAAATATCCAGAGGCCCCGAAAACTGAGATAGCCACAGTAGGCCTTAACCCTTACTGGGCTGTTGCACCACTGTGAGTTATATAAATACTCTGCAATAAATAAATAAATAATGTGTTGATCCACCTTTTTTTCTGATGTATGATGTCAACGGGATGAGTATTGATTCATAAATTTAGGGAGCTGTTAGGTCGTCGTGATACAGGTATGGTCGGATACGCCTGTTTATCAGAGCTCAAACGTGCTCTACTGCGGAGAGACCTGGGGATCGTGCCTTTAAGGGAAGTGTCAAGGACGATGGCAAGCAATAGAAAAACGTGTTGGGTGCAGCCGGGCATTATCCTGTTTAAATGCAACCCCAGGAGTCCGTGAAAGAAAGAGCAAGACTATGGGATGTGGAATCGTTGAAAAATCTCGTCGACGCACAGTTGTGTGGTAAGAGTGCCAAAGATGACAACCAAAGAGATCTAGCTTTCAAATAAAAAGTCCCTTATACTATAACTTCTAACTGGTGGGCTCTGGTGGTACATGCCCTTCTTTGTAAAAATAATTTGTTCTTTTTTTTTTAAAGAAATTTTTTTATAAGGTTATTCGGGGGAAGATGCCAGTTGTTCATAGTACTTTCATACATCGATACATAGCAATACTGGGCCTCTTGTGTGAAGAGTCTGGTCCGACTTTAAGTGTGACTTGTGAATTTATCTGAATTAATCGTCTTTAACTTTTGTTATTTTTTTGATCTCTCGAGCATTTTAAGCGGTGAGTACAACTTTTATAATACCCCGTTCCTCATATTTAAAGTTCATAAACGTACTTGTTATTTTAAATAAGATTCTATTAGCAATATAAGTGAGTTACGCATTATATTACAAGTAAGATGCATGTAGAGGCGGCCTTAACACTGTAGAAAATAAGGAAATAAGCATGTGTGGCACTTTCCCTCTATACTTGGGGGAAGACGCCACATAATTTAGAAATAAATCAAATGAACTTTAAATTTTTTTTAAAATTTTGTAACACTGTATACTATTGTATAAAATATAAATGCAATTAATAATAATTATTACAATTAATAATACTAAGATGCAATTAATAAGTGGTCTATCACCATCGGTTGGCTCCACCAGCACAGAATACGGGAGAACAGCCCTATTCCTCTGGTCAGAAAAAGCAAACCAACCGGGCGTAAAAAAACTAACATCAGAAATCTTAACTAAATCAGATAGGAGAGCAACTATGCGGGAAAAGGCCCGAAGTAAGCTAGAAAAGACGGGTAAGGTCAAAACAAATAGCAAGAAACCTTCGTAGAAACAGAAGAAAAAGACGTGACAGTTTGTTATCCTCAGGTGAAGTAATTCCTCTAGATTCTAGTGGTGGCAGTTTTGATGAGGATGATAATAATGACGATTTTTGTGTTGTGTATAAAGGGTACTTTTATGCTAAAAAAGGTCCCAAGTGTGACTGGATTCAGTGCATCGAATGCAACAAATGGTTGCACGAAGATTGCAATGATAATCATCAGTGAAATATTGTGTAGGCTATCATTCGAACCTGTACTGTTATTATTTTTAGCAAGCTAATTATGAAAGAATTTAATTTGTTTTTTTCCCTATAGTTATTGTTATTTCATAACTAATTTTGTAATGTTTGCTTTATTTTTTTATTTACTATGGTGTTGTTGCATCTTACTCCATGACTTGTGGCATCTTCCCCCATATATGAGGGGGCATGCCACAATTAAATGAATTTCTTTAACATTAAATTTCTTATTTATTTTCACACAAAGAAGAAAATTAACTTTCGTACATAACCAATTAAATATTGAAAAATAAAGTGTGTTTTTTTCATGATCTTGTCATTTCAAATTTCAGTGTACTAATCGAAAAATCCTTAAATGGGGCAACTTCCCTCGATTTACCTTACGAGTTTTGCCAAAACAGTACTTAGTTTCCGGACATACTTCATACAATTCAATCATAAAAACAAAGGGTAAGTAAATACTTCGATACAAAAATTTAAAAGATTCGAAATAATGAGTTAAGCAATGTATTTGAAAAGAGAGGCTATATTTATAAAATAAGTCTTAAGATTCTTTTTTCTCCTTTAAAAGCACAGGTTTGTTTCTAATACAAATTATAAATAATTCTTACTTCCTTACAACTATCACCTTTGTCATCTAGTTTGCTTGCTGGACAAACTAATGAATGGATTATTTTGCAAATTTTCGTTCTGAAAATAAAATAATAATACTAAAGTTGATCATTGCTGAGTAAAAAGGTTTGTCTTTATAGAAAGACTGTTTGGAAGAATTATTTATCTTAATTATTATTTCTTCTAATGCACTCTCAGAACATTCTCATTGATTCATTATAATCATTTACTCTAATTAAGATTATTCTCATTGTATTAAGTAAAATTCAAAACTTTTGCTTTTAACTTTTAATATGCCAAAATTTCATAAGTGAAATATCTTTTAATTTTTTTTTTTTTGAAATATAATTTTATTTGAATTGCTCTAAAAAACTATTATGTAGAAAGAAAATATGGATAATTTTTTAATATGAAGGAAATGTTGCTAAGATAGTATCTCAATAAAAAATAAATTTGGCTTTTTTTTAAAAAAATTATCTGGAAAATTCAAAAATTCATTTTACACATTCAAAACTCAACTGTAAAAAAAAATAACTATTTTTTTTTTTCTTGTTGTTGATAGACTCTAAGATATTACGAAAGAGAATTCTTCTTTTTACTATAAAGTATAAGGAGAGGTAAATAATTTGGATGTTCCACAAATGGCATGTGTGTGTTCGAATGTTTTCCTCTCCGATGTTAAATTCTTCCAAAGGATAAAAAAAAGTTTAATAAATAATCATAATGTGTGAATTTTTGAAATATTTTATGAGAGATAAAAATCAATGTATTCGAATATTTTTTCCTTTTTACTTTTAAATTCTCTCAAAAGATAAAAATGTTTTTTAAATTATCGTAGTCGAATTTCATTCGTTTGTAACTTACAAACATTTCATTTTAAAAAAGTTCAATAATTTTATCTTATCTATCAAGCATTTAAGGCCTGCAATTTATTTTTATATAATATGACTCTCAATTTATACTTGGAAGTACAACATTTTATGGATTCCTAAAAATAGATTAAGTCTTTTTAAGTAAAGAAAAATTATATTTTTTAAGTAAAAAAAAAAAATTTTAATTAATTTTCGAAAAAAAAAATCATTTGTTTTTATTAAGACATTTTAAATTTACCTAAATACAAATTCGAAAAACATGAACATGAAAAACAAAAGTATGAATAATATACGGATTAGTTCGATTTAATTAAAATCACACATAATCTTCTGCGCTGGAAAATTTTTCAAAAAAATACCTTACAATTTCAAATAATATCTAACTGCCGATGATATACTTGATTTATACTATTTTATATATATATAAACTCATAAAAACGTTAATTAAGATTGACGGAAAGTTCTTACGAGTAAATATGGGACATGTCATTTCTTTAAAATTAATACGAGAAAGTTTTATAATAGAAATTATTCACACAGAGCTATTATTTCATACCTGTTAGGCAAGTTTTCTCATTTAAGAGAGTGACACAACAAGTAAAATATAAATAAAAACTTAAATGGTTCAAATAATTTCAAGATCACAAGATATTAAAATGGCATTATTATGATTTTTAAGAATTAAAATGTATTTCTATTAATTTCGAGTAACTTTTTAAATTCCTTTGTTTAAATACAAAGTTTATTAACTTCTCAAATAATAAAGGGAAAAAGATCTTTATTGCTTATATGAGTTTTTATTCTAATCTGATTCAAGTTTGAAGAAAAACAATCCAATATTGTCACGTGCTATCGTGACTATGACAACTTTCAAGATAACTCACCAAATTGGCAAACTGCTTCGTTTTATATTTCTATGCTTACCGCCATTCTAAACCTAACTGTTTGTTGATATTGCAAGCTTGAATACTAAAATGCAAATCCGGAATTTATCGAATTTTAAAATAATAAAATTTAATAATAATAAAATATATTATCATATTATTACTATTTTATATTTATTACTGAATATAATAATGTAATATAAAATTAATACTAATAAAATAAAAAATTAAATATTAAAAATCAGTAAATTTTTTTTATTGATTATTTATAATCACTTACTATTTTTTAACTACGTGCTACACATTCCGTTTTTAGGATTCGTGCGGTTTTATTTAATGTTTCCAATATGGCTGTGATAGTAAATAAGTACCGAAAAACTTTTCATGTACAGGTACGGCGTTCCAGAGAATAATTTTGCATTTCAACGGATTGAACTCAAAAACATGCTTTATGTTTATAATATTTCTTTTAGAAATCAGTATGAAAATGTTTCATATAATTTAAATCAAAACATACGAGAGATGAGAGCCACCTGGTCTTGACTGATCTTCATCCAAAGCTGATTCTTCTTTAGGTCTTAAATTAGTATCTTCCAAAGAAGGCATGACAAATTTTCTCATAGTCCTATTTCTTTTATTTCTTGGCTTAAAGAAAAAAGTTTAGAAATTAAAAGGATGTAATAAAGTGTAAAAAAGTTTTGGCTCTAAGTTATAAGGGCCTAAATTCATGGCGATCACATAATAAAGACAAACACGTGTTCTCTAGTGATTTCAAAACTGACTCTTAACTAACTTGTACTTGCTGTTCTATTTGTAAAATTTATTGTTAAATAAAATTTTAAATTTCGTAATTGGGTAAAAAAGTTCAAGTGCTATAAAGAATATTTCAACAAACAAATTTTAAATTTTTAAAAAATTCTTACTAAAAAAATTAATACATTTGTGACGGGTCCTTACGCGTTTCACTAACCTTCTCATATATTCTTTAATGTTTTATTTATTTCAACCAATCTCCACCGGGAGCCAAAGCGTGATTTATGCAAATGAGATATTTTATATAAGTTCGGGTTTAGCGAGTTAGAAAGAAGAGAGATTGAAATGAAATGAGAAAGTGTTGTCAAGTATAGACGTAGAGGAAAGTGAACAGAATCGTTGGTAATCCAACTCACCGTCGTTGTTAAAATTAGTTCGTAGAAGAGGTGCGGGAATAGCTGAAAATATAAGTCGTCGCCACTTAAAGAAGGAATCCTGACCTTAAGTTGACCCAATCAAGATCCTAAAGAACAAACTAGACGAACCTGCTATAGTATAAGAAATCAGGTTAGTGATACAGAGTTTAATTAAGTATACGTGTGTAGCTGCAATTGTACGCGTCGATCTTTCGTAGATTCAGATCGGATTCCGTCGTTCACGATTATTGATCCCTTCTCATTCTCCGCTGTGTTTTATTGTTCTTAGAATTGAATAATATTTGTATATTCTCCTTAGTTAAGAAAAATTCTGAATTCTTTAACCAGTCAACACGTTCGGATTCGGGTAATACCCGAAGGGGAGCTGAGAATCTTAGGGGGTAGCGAGAGGCTACGACACATTTTGTATACCTATTTGCACTATTATTGTTAGCAAATATGTGCTTCTCAAGAGAAATTTTCTCCAAAAAAAGAGTTGGCAACAACGAAACGCATGTACTGATTAGCTGGAAACGTATGATTGTATTTATCGTATGATTGTGGCATCAGGTGAGTTGTTGAACTGATTGGCTTGAAACACGTTGTTGTCGTTATCATGTGACTATGAGACGTCGCATGAATTCAGTCCATTGGTTAATTAATTTTTTTAGTAAAATCATGTCCTTTTAATCTAAATACTGCATAAGAAATATTTGTGTCAGTTGCAATTTAATCATGTTGTAATCCTTTATTAGATCCTTTTTTAAAACTACTCCTACTTTATATGGAAGACCAAAACCTTTGACTTGTGATAGGGTGAGTGAGTGAGAGATATTAAAGAGTAACTATAAAGATGAACAAAGACTATTGGCAACGGACCTCGTAATTTTAAACCATGGTCAAGTGTGACCGAGAAGAACACTTCCCCTCTCTCCTAATTTCCACAACACACTAACGGGAGGTCATTTGAGTCTCGACAGATTTAAATTGCATCGTCCTCCTCCACCCTACACGACGGGTCTTCAACAGTACTTGACTCGAACTTACGACACGCCAGTCAGGAGTCCGTGACCTTGACAACTAACATTTGTGATGGGATAAATGGCTTTATACAAGGGTGGGAAAAAACACCTTTGTATGATCAAAATTACTAATTCTCGAAGAAAAATTAGAAACAATTTTTCTTTAATAATCTTAATCATTTTTTATACAATTCACATTTTGATGTTTATTGGAAATCAAATAAAAGTAGTTTGCTGATTAAATAAATTAAGGAAACTTGTGTCTTTCTAAAGCAGAAGTAATTATATATATATAGCACTGCTTTTCTATTATGTTGAAAATTTCTGCTGAATGAGGAAGGTGGATCCATAAAGAATTGCTTAACCCTATTTCACTGTCCTAAATCAGTGACAGCTTTAGAAATCGTAATAGTTCTCCATTTTAATCTAACTACTCTTTCTGTATTTTCAATTTTAATAGCTCAACACCTCAGATTCTTGAAAGTTCTGTTTTTATCCAATTTTAGTTGGATATTCTTTTGTACCATTTATTTTACTTATGTGTTGGCGGGTTTTGATATGTTTCTTAGAATCCAGTTTCATTCATTCTTATCTTCGTAGGAATTACAACTTTTTTAATTAATTAATTATATATATATATATATATAATATATATATATATATATATATGATATTAATTTTTGACAAGAAATAATCGCAATTATTACATAACTTTCAAATTATTTATAATGAGTGAACAAAATGATCATTATTTGCAAATAATGTTAACACAACATCAATGTAAAAAAAAAGTTCGTTAAGTGCAAGAAGAGTTTGTCTAAACTTTATTCATTATATCTCTGTGTGTTCGTATATTAGTGTGTAGTCCTGTAACAAATGTCCACCATTAAACGTAAGTTTTAGTAAAAACCAGTGTTGACATTAGAATATCCCTAGAACTCCATGCCACAACCCCACATATATATAAGCAACCGAGCTGTTTTACTATGATATAAAACGTAGTCACATTAGTTAAAATTTCCAAGCATTATCAGTATTTTTCAAAATTCTTAAGAAAATCGTTGATTTTTTAATTAGCTTGTATATATAATAAATCTTTTTCTGATAAACTAAATGCTTCTGAAATTGAAATTTATAGCTTTAGCAATGCTTCAAGTGAAATAATAGCAAGTTCAGACATATACACACTAAAACATAAAAAAACGAAGCACTGAGACAATGCTTCTCAAACTTTCAATATTGGCGACCCAGATTTCAATCATAATTTATATCGACCGCCCCCCCCCCCTACAATAATAATGTATTGAATGCAATAATAATGTACTTCGACGCTAAAACTGCGATACAGCTCAATTTTAAACCGTTAAAATTATCAAGATAAGAATTATAAATTTCGTATATAGTACTTTAAAGTAATAGATATTTCAAACAGTTTACTTTTGAATAATAGGATAAGTATTGTGTTACTTTTTCTTTCTAATTTTTAAATTGGGACACATTGCAAAACAATTTTTAATTAAATTAAATATTCATCTCCTCACTCATCGATTTCTAAAAGTACAAACGTCAATTGAAAAATTGTCTAGTCTCTGTTGCTCTCCACCTTATATCCATCACATATAGCATTCTCATCGAACCTAGTGCAACCACCTGTGCAACTTATTGGCCGTCTACGCAAAATGTGTATAAATGCTGCACCTGTTTCAATTCTCAGCTAATACAAGGGGTACTTAGATTAATCAGTTTCTAACATTAAAACTTCCTTTGAAAAACTTTGTTATACAAGACAAGTTATGAGTCACTAGTAGTTAATAAACTTATTCTCAATTTATTATTGATTAATCATTAAATACATTGTGCAGTACTACATACATTTTTATTATATTAGAGTAAATGTGTATTGTATTTTTTATTACGTCAGGAGATATTTTATTTTGCTTCCTTTCAGTAAATTAACAATTTTTTTCAACAATCTTTTGTTTTCCACATTCCAATACGCTCGCACCCCCCTCTTAGGGTTATCCCGCCCCCTAGGGGAAGGTGCCCCACATTTTGAGAATCGTTGCACTAAGAAAAAATTATACGAAAATGTGGTGTACATATATATTGAGAAAACGGAACTCTAACAGTATCATAGGAGTTCAATGTTTTATTCAGAACATGCTGCTTCAATATTGAAAAAAAGCATTATGCGTTGACCTATCCTTTGTTTTAATACAAGCTATTAATCTAGCAGAGCATTGATTCATAGAACTGGCGGTGGATCTTCCTTCGGGATTGTTTATCATATATTGTATATGATGTGAGTGAGTTAAATCAGAGCGATCGATCCGCGCCGCTTGTTCATCATAGCCTAAACGTGCTCTATTCAGCAGAAATCAGTTGATCGCGGTGGTCATAGAAGTATCATAGAAACATGGAGGGAAATCAATAGAAATGTGTACCATCTGCAGTTGAACATTATCCTGTTGAACTCTAAGCTCAGGAATTTATGAAGGAATTGGCAACATTACGGGTTGTAGAATCACATCAGCGTACCGACGTACTGTGAGAGTATCAAGGATGAAAACCAAAGAACTAACAAATGAAATGATACCCCATACCATAAACCCTAGTTGTAGATCTGTATGGTGACAATACTCAAGTCAATATTACACCTTTATTCTGGTTGTGTCCAGACACATCTTCGCTGGTCATCGGGACTCATTTCGAAGCAGAATATAATGCCAAAAATAATTTTTCCATCCCGTGAGATTTAAGATCAAATGCTTCCACTACCATTGTAAGCTCGCCCGGCAGTGAACAACGATGAAAGAAATTCATGTAATGGTCACAGTGACCTTAGCTTCCGTTTGCCGAGTCCCCTATCGATGCTCGCTCCAATCACTGGTTGTTCGGGTACATATTATTTCGGATCATTGATAAGAACCCATCATGGACTTTGAGCATTAATCGGATGATCACTCTATTCACACGTTTTGTCACCGCTCTTCATCGATCGCTATCTTTGTGACTCTATACTGCAGCTACGGTTTCCCCATTCCGGCCAACATTATCCAGAGGTAACATCGCTCTGATCCAGTGACCCTAACATTTGACCACGTTGATCCCTTTCATCTAATTGGTCTCAAATGGTGACATTTGCTCATATTGTTCGCGAATCCGTCTTCATGGCTTAGTCCACGTGTCTCGATGAAACCACATTCGCATTAAGTTATGCCTTAGCATTGGAATATCCTCTTCTGTTTTATGCACCATGTAGTTGCTCCATTGCTAGGTGATGGAGCTCCAGCTAGTCAGTCATTGGCCACGATTTTGTGCAGCAATTCTAAAATGTTACCTTTGAACAAAACTTTCTCTTTCACCCTTTCGCATAAGCTTATCACACTTCCTCTATTTCCTCACCATTTGATGACACTACGGTTTTGAATTGCTTGTTTATTTCTTTTACTAGACCTGTGTTTCTTTAAAGAGAACATACGTTCTAAGACCAACTATATATGTCAATCATGTCTAAGCTAAACCCCGTTGCTATAATAACGAATGGCTACCACTTCCAAACTCTATCACCTTTGAATTCTTACGGGTTGCAATCAACGCCATCTGTTGGGTAAAGGCAGATTTATAAATATTAGGCATCGATCGTAGTAATTGGAATATATTTTATCGTGTGGTATGGTGCATGCGCAATACAGTCAATTAGTCAATTCTATTAACTGCATCTTGTCGGTCACTTTTTTAGATAATTGGCTGTATTTGGAATCCTTTTTTTATTCATCATTGTCATTATAACTAACAAGACACCCATGAAAGTGTGAAAAGTGAAATTTCATGTGCAGTAAGAAAATTCTGAATCTACTGCAGCTTATTTTTACCAAAACCGTTAATAATTATCATATGGAAATAAACATCTAAGATTATTGATTTAAAATGAAACATATTCATTTCTAATGCAATAAAAAAATTTTAATTTCAGAAGATTTGTTATAATAACTTATTGAAAATACACCAATTTTTTCAAAATACAGCTTTATGGTATTAAATCATAAGGACGTACATGCATCACATACATGATAAACACATGAAGTAAAGTATTTTACGAGTGTAGCAAACTATCGAATTTGTAGTAGAATAGTGGGAGGAGGGTCATAGGTTTGATATGAATTCCACCTACCATCATCAAGTAGAATATTGATATGTACTAGCAAGTTAAATAAAAATAGACTTCTTAGTCGTCTTACCATATATGTTAATGAAATGCTGTTCTGGTATTTACATCATTACTCAGAATTACACAATATAAGGCCCTTTGTGTTTATGTAATTTCAAATAAAAGTGCTTAAAAATCAAATCAGGGTTTTAAAAAATTATTTCACTATTGTAAAAATAACAAATTTTATTTTTCTATCGTTTATTTTAAGTTGATTTATCTCCTGGCCTCCTGATTTATCTCCAGCATTTAGATTTCCGGATTTATTAATGGAACCAGTAAGGAAATCTTATTTTTAGTTCTGTAAAAGGGCTCTGCTCAAAAAACGTACCCACTGAAATGCTTTTAAAAAGTTGTTTCACGAATTATTCAATGTATTGCAATTTAAGGGGAAAATAGTGTGCGATACATTTAAGAACACACAAAAACTAAGAATTAATCGGTAGAATTTTAATCAAAATCAGAAAATGCATTGATGAATGATTTTTGATTCTAGAGGTGAATCTACTTTTATTCGTATGTTCTTACCACATTAAATATGTGGTCATATTCTCAAATTCAAATAAAAAAACTGCATTTATACCTGTATGATGAACCCTTTTTATTATAAAATTAATTCCTCAATGTATTAAACGATATTTTAAGTAGAACGCTACTCTGTTGTTACTTATCCCTCCCGATCGACAGTAACATCAAATCGAGGCCCACGAAATTCATCGCGGCAAGGGGCTAGTTGTACGCCTGTCGTTATGCGTAGCTTTGAGCACCATGCAAGTAATAGTACGTTTTTTTGGCTCAATTTCACCCACAAGTTTGAAGGAGAATACCCTTAAGAGTGTTTAGGAACCTCCCAACGTTCTGTTCCCCATCCACCAAACTCACGAGAGGATTCGCGGCTCGGAGAATATTTAGAATACCCCCATGCTGCGAAGGCATTATACATTTACAAACACCCATGCCTTTTCTGGGATTCAAACCTAGACCCTATGGCACAGTTGTCAGCATCACTGACCACTATACCGGATGGGTGGCGCGTAGATCTTAAAGCACATAAACAGCTTCATTAATCAAATTCCTCATTGGCATTTTTTGTAATTATACTATGTAAAGCAATATAGCAAAACAAAACTAATAACCGAATTATATTAAGGACTCTAAATAATGTTTTACACCATAAAATTTACCTGCTTATCCAAAATTTCATCAATGACAGTTGGTCGACGGCTGTTCATTTTTCTTTGGAGCGAAGCATTCTTTATTCGAAAAATACTTAGCTCAGCTATCCGGTTTTGCGCCCAAAGGTATCTAGTTTTCATGTCAATGAAATAAGCATCTAGTTTTTCAATCATTCTTCGTATTTCATACGAGTTATCCTAATGTAAAAATAAACAAGAATGTATGTTAGTTAAAAAGTAATAACTCAAACTTTTTTTTATTTAGATTTAATTCATTGTAGTCAAATTACAAAAGTAGAAGAAATTAAGACTTAAACTGTATACATTCTTTAAAAGATTTAATTAGCTTTTAAATATATATGTGTATATATAATGGCGTAGTCGAGGCTTATTTATGTTGGTTACTTGTACGTAGATTGGCCGATGATTATTTCTTGGTAAACAGAGAGCTACTTCTTCTTTGATTTTAAGCTTCTTTTGTTCATTGTCACATGCATATACAGTTTCAGTATATTTTGAATAACTAACTAAATATGGACGCACACAAACACACGTAGCAGAAGCAACAAGCAGCAGCTACGAGGACATGTTGTTGGTGAGCAGACAAAAAACAAAGAGTGAGAGCACACAGCGCTCTTGGTTTATATACTGACGATGAATGGCGCGCGACTCCTTTCTAACGGGAGCCGTGATTGGTTGCAAACACGCGGGAGCAATTAGATTAAGATTACCGCATTAGTCTTGTACCAAAGAATTCAAAAATATTTGAAAGGAGTTAATTTAAAGAATACTAGAGGGAGTCACATTACTTATATATATGAGTGTGAAAGAGAGAGCATCTCCATATTAAATTCTCCTTACCTTAACCTACCCACCTTAAATGTATTTAATCAACCCGTTTCTGTGTGTGTGTGTGTGTGTATTTAATGGGGCCATGGTAACCAAGTGATCACATGGTAGCGAACTTGTGGTAAGTGTTGTTTCTGTCGAGACATGGGTTCAAGTCTTGTTGTGCCATTAAAGATCTACTATGTAGAGAGGCTGATATGTGTTATATCCCTCGGGGCTCAAACTCCTCGCATTGGCAGGGTACGGAAGTTTCGAGAGTAGAGAATCAGCTCAGGCGTCATTCTTGTAACTTGACAATGCTTCAAAATTGCAAGATCTGTTCGTTTCGTGTTGTTTCTTAATAGGACATAAACAGTATATCGATACTTTATTCCAATGCTTCGCCATTGCTAAGTTTATATGTGTATATATAAATGCTATTAAGATTTGATATCAATTCAATTAAAATGGCATAAATTAAGAATTAATTTAATGGGCATGGATTTTGATGTTTGTGAGTCATTTCACTTATTTTTCTTGCTTCTCTCATTACTGTTTTGCTTCTTATATGTTCTTTCTTCTTTCCTAGTTTGTTAAATTATTTATTTTCGTAAAGGAATCCAATTTTTTGTAGTTGTATTTCATCTATTTTGTTTCATTCAGTACTTTGGAGCAAAATGCTTAGTAATGGAATGAAAATTAAATATTATTAAAATACTGAGACGCAATGATAACAACGAGTTAAATCCCCCCCCCCCCGTTTTTGCACCATTTCGGATTTTGTAATTCGATTAATAATTCACAAAATTGATTTGTTTGTTCTTGCAGAGCAAGTACAGACATAACATTCTGAAGATTATCTTGCTTTCAGTATAAAGTAAAATAGCATTATATAAGAGAGGTTTTTTTTTCATAATTTCTTCGATCTTATGTATCAAATAAGTAAGGATTATATACTGGATATATATATACTGTATTTAGTTCGTAATGGATTCTATAATGAACCTCCAAATGTTGTGTGCTTAGGTTTATTTCGTTTGCAAGTAAAGACTAAGAGCTAACACACAAAAATGTTTATTCTACCAGTAACAAAGAAAAGGGGACTGCTCAACTATACAAATACTATACTAAGTTAAATATTTAAACTCGCGTCGTTGCCATGTGGCTAAAGTTAGCTTAAGTATTCGTTCACGTTTTCTTTTTTTCTGGCTCGCATGCTCAGCTCTCTCTCTCTCTCCGACCGTTCTTCTCTCTATGGGGATCGTCACTCTGTAGTCACGTGTCAGTGCGACGGCAGTACTGCCCTCCCATGAGCCCTTCACACACACATATATATAACACCTTACACACATATGTAAATAGCTTAGAATTTTTAGGAAATTACAAAATAAAAGAAAAAAGGCAATGTTGTGTAAGATAACCAATGAAAAAAAAGTATTATAAAATCTTACATAAATCAATAATAGTTGATTCTGGATGATTTTATACGAGTAAGAGGGGCATACCTGATATATAACTACATTAAGAGGTTCGAGTTGAGTATCTTTACCAGTCACTTTTGCGACTGTACGCCTCCATTTCTTTCTTCCAGCAGCCTCTACAATTATAAATTATAATAGTTTACTCAACATGTATATAGATATATATATATAGATATATATATGACACTAGCTAGACTTTTTGCCTATAAGAAATGAATGACACATGATAGGCCATCAGATTCGAGTGCAGCAAAATAATTTATGAATGCCTCGCCACAATATATCTGTTAGGATGAAGTTAGGAATTTTTATCTTTCTTACATCGATGTATGAGGGACGTCTTAAGGCATGGGCCTACTGGGCCCGGGGCCAGGGCCTCGCAATAGATGGGGGCCCCGTTCTGTTCTCGACTCTCTTAGTAAGATCATGATCCGGATAATTTTAATGGTCAAACATTATTCCCGTACATATTCTCCGAAAAACAGGGAATTTCAAATTGCATTGTCAACTGGCAAAAGTGGTAAAACTACATTATTGTGTGTGAACCATTGTCCATATCTAGGCCTAAGCCTAATACATAAACAATCATTCAACTCATTTAGTTGAAATGCGGCCATAGGTCGAGCTGGTTTGTGCCTAGGTATTTGAGTTGCGAGTCCGTGCACATTTATTCGTTTCAAACTACCGTTTCAACGGGTATATGATAAAGTATGTTACATACTGTCTACTTTTAAAGATCTCAGGTAGGGCCTATTTTTACATAGAGACCCAAGGCCTCAACAAAATATTAGGATTTCTCTGGGCCCAGGGTCTCAAAGAGACTTAAGACGTCCTTGGGTATGCATCATTGCCAAGGGGGAGGGGATCAGCATTTACTGGTTTTAACTTCCGATGTGTAATTGTTAGCCAATGATGGGCCCCGAGGCATTCAATTTTTAAGAGTTTCAGTACCTGTGTATGAGCTTTGCACAAGCTTAATTTCAATACAAACAGCTTCAAAGTTTTTCCTCATTGGACTTAGTTTTTTTTCCCTTCTTTATTTGAAAGAAAGAAAACTAACGAAATTACATGTAACCAGAAAAATTCTAATTTATTATCTAATTTCTTTCATTAGCTAATCTAATATCTAAGCATCAATTAATATTTCTGAATTTCTACTGTTGTTTCTAAAATCTCTGTCTAACTGGAGGCTAGGTCAAATTCATAAGAACATGAGAATAACTACAAGAAGCCGCATCCTTTACTTGGTGCACGCGAAAATAAGAAATCTGACTTCATTCCTTTCTGCCTTGTAATTTTAAACCACGTTTGTTTCGATTACGAAGCTACACACGCGCTTGTACTCCACTCTCCCTATACAAGCCTTCTCAACATGAGAACTTTTAACCTCAACAGATTTCACGTGCATTAACCACTTTACACAACGGAATTTAAATGTAATCAGAATTCAAAAATCCTCTTCTTAACTGAAATATCTTCGGTCTCGAGCACAATGCAATGACTATTAAATTACCGCGACTATCCTATTTTTCAGAAAGCAAATTTTGGTTGTAATTAATGGAATGAAAATGTTTTTTCACTAAATTTTAAAATAGCAGATATTTACAACACATTATTCTAAACAAAATTAAAAATAAGTACTGCATTAAATATTGGCTCATATGAACAATCAAATCTGTAACCACGTGAGAAAACAATTAAATACCTTTCATAATTCGTATTTCATCAAATAATTTGCAATACCTATGCAAATTTTGAAGTTCCGAAAGTAAATCAGTAATCAAAGAATGAAATGGATCCTTGAATTCACTCTTAAAAAGAAAAAAAATGCAATATATTTTAGACACATAAGTATTAAAGTATATTATGATAAACTGTATAATTATTAAATATAGATTAGAAATGAAAACATAAGAGCTCAGCAGAGTTAGATAAAAAGGATTAGATTATTATCGAAGGTAAGGAACTGACATCTCCTGTCCCCTGAAGTTCACCAACCCCTAAGAACTGTTTTACAAAAAAGAAGAAAAAACCGAGTATTTATACATTTATATTAAACAGTAAAACGTGCTATTGAAAGGGAAAATATATTTAAATAGCTTTGAACCTACAGCTCCTACTACGAATCCCCCCCCCCCATTCACCGTCATTTGACGCTTGGATCCTGACAAAGAAAATATTAATCATATACACATTAATTCCAATTAATTTATAGCAGTAAGAATGGTAAGATGCTCAAATTTTCATAATTTAATTCTTTTAAAAAACGATGTAGATAGACGGCTTCTTCAGCGCTTTCTAAAAGTTTGATGTACTCTACTTCTGTGCTAAATAATGTTGCTTCGTGATTCCATGTAGGTGGATTTCCAGCAAGTTTCAACAAATAACCTGTATAATATTTTCGGTACTTACGTACTGTAGCAACAATGCCGAAATTCAAGATAATTCGCCAAGTTGGCAACCCCGATATCGCATGTGTTTCAACCATGTGCTTTATTTCCGAAAATGTCACCGATACGGTTGAGATAATATGTAAGTACCAAATTTTCTACTGTTCTACTGGTAAAGTCAGACTTCCAATTAGCATCAGCATATCTTATAAGAGCATTTTTATCCCATACTATTTTGGTGCACTTCTTGACGACAAAAATTATTTAACATCATTCCAAAATCATGTAGCTTCTTCCCAACCATTGTGAAAAACTTGTTTTCAATTATTATTAGCGTTTCGTTGTAGATGTGTTCATTGAAAACCATACCAGTATGTACTTGCTGCAATCGTTGCAAAATATCTTCCGCCGTGTACTCTTTGTACTTATTCCAAAGGGTTTGAGGATTAGAAAGACCGAAGCTGATATAAGTATTGAGTAAAATCCCCTATATATTCTTTAGCATTTTTGTAGCTTTCTTCTTAAAATTTCAGGTATAGTCTCTCTTCAAAAAATACAGTAAAGTGTTTATAACAATATCACTCAGACTGTTATAAACACTTTACACTTTGTTATAACATGTCTTCGGGATAGTTCTGCTCCTGCTCTATCACGTATGACTCAAAATAATTTTCCTTTCTTTTAAAAAATTCGTGACGGACTTCTTTAATTTCATTGAAAATAATTCTTCTCTTTTGCTGCCTGCGAGCTTATCCAGCTTCCTTTTCAAACGACAGCCCTAATAAATCAGTTGCTCCTTGTTCCATTTTCCCAAATTCATTCCTGAACTTTGGGATATATTTTTCTAGAGATTTGAATATACTATATCCTTTTAATAATTAGTATTCAAATTATTGCAATGATTTGGTAGTAGCATTTATTCTCTGGAGTATGGTATTCCCAAATCATGGTCATTACTTAAGTTTCATATTCATTGATCTGTTTCAAAAGAGAAGTTGCCTCCAGCATTGTGGTCTCCCCCCCCCCCCTCATTCGTATCATGGATTTCAGCCAGATCGCTTTTATTAATTTTATCTTGCTATAAGGTTTGAATTCAACTAGCTTGAAATAGTTTGCTTTGAACTAGACATATCTTTTATCACATAACTTCATTCTGTTCAATTATCTTCATTAGTAAAATGCACTGATGGAAATGAAATTTCTATCACCAAAAAGGAGTTGTGCTATATCAGTGAAATTTGGTAGACGAGTTTATACATCAGAAAGATGACTTTTAATTCAAGTTTTACGTTACGTGCATAAGTGTGATGCTAGTTGTGCCACTTTGAGGATATGAATCCCTGGTGCTTTAAATATGCAATATAAAGTTCGTGTTATTTATAGTTGAAATTTGTCGTAGTGAGTTGATGTTAGTCCAGAATAATTTAAAATTAAAAGTAAAAAAACTTTTTTAAAAACAAGCTTTTATTTAAAAGCGCTAAAAAGAATAAAATAAACTTTTCCCTTAAAACTTTTTTACTATCAACTTATAACGTCATTACACAATTTATATGATATAAAAGCTTGTCGCAATATTTAAGTACTTAGTTTAGTATTTACTTAGTTTGAATTTTTAAAAATTAAAATCAGTCAGATCAAGTTATTTATTTTACTTGTTTATCTACAGAGGTAAATCTCGCGACAAGCTTTTATATCATATAAATTGCGTAATGACGTTATAAGTTGATAGTAAAAAAAGTTTTAAAGGAAAAATTTATTTTATTCTTTTTAGCGCTTTTAAATAACAGCTTGTTTTTAAAAAAGTTTTTTTACTTTTAATTTATTTTTTACTTTTTAGTTATCGCTGGACAGGCTTCTCAGCCTGTTCAACTCATTCAACGTTGGTTCGCCATCCCTGGTTTAGCTGAATCAGTTCTCGCAAAAAGGGTATTAGACGAAAAACACAATCTTTTTAAATCCGTAATTTTTAAGCAATATTTTCAATCTTCGTGCAGATCTTGAGTAATATTGTTCTACATACGAAAAAAAAGGTTTCGTGAGATTATCTTCATAAATGATGAAGTTATTCAATGTTTAATTAAAATTTTGACTATTTTTTGAAAAATCTTAAAGAATATATAACTTATTTGAAATATTTTGAAGATAAGGGATATATTTCTCTAACATCTCCGAAGAAAAATCTAGTTATTTATTAAAAAACTTCAAAAGGCATTTAAAGATTTGTATTAATCAATAAAATGCTTAAAATTCAAAACGCATGTTGTAATCAAAAAAGCAAGTTTTATCAACTAATGATAATTTTTTGTTGGACATTGAATATCTTCTACGTAAGAATCTATTTTTTTAAATGCTCAGGTCATCTTTAGAAACTTGATTTTGAAAACATAATTAACCATCGCATTATTTTTATACAGTCAGACCTCCATGTATAATGAACCTCTATTTTGGGAATTTCTCTATTTTAAGAACCTTTTCCTGGAACCAAGCACATATTACTCTTTTCTTCGTAAACTAACTCCAAACTTAATGAAATTTTTCTTCGAAGATTCGATTTTTTTCTCTCCTTATTTTTAAAACATTTCAAGTCATTTTACAAATTATTCTCTTTTGGCACATTTTATGGATATCAATAACCTTGAACTAGTTTTACAATGTGCCTAATTCATCTAAAGAAACAAAATTGCCGTAATTTTTGAAACAAAAAAAAAACTCAAATAAAATTAACAGATTTTATCTGTAATTAAATTTAAGTACACATGTCGTAGTGTGTGTTTAGATTACTGGTGATAAAATGAGGTATATTTAAATTACTTGCAGGCTTAAAATTAGAAAATTCCTTTAAAAAATTCATTCATTTTAATATAAAATTATTTTTTTAATTGAAAATACATTGCATTTCTGGATAATATTTTTCTCTTATTGTTTTCCTAGTGGATTCCTTTTTGATGTGTAAGATATATAAAAAATTATCTTTCCTATTCTGTAATCATTTTTTGTCTGAGTTTCATAGATTAAAGTTAGATAAATTTTTTAAAGAATTTCCACAATACTCCATCTCAGTTTAACTTGGCAGCGTTGAGAAAGGTATTTAATGTACCAATCTACTTGAAAAACAGCTTTACTTTTTTTGTTTTGGATTTAAATCAAAGTAAATAGATAGAAATTTGTAAAAAAAAAATTGCATACATTGTAGAAATTAGATTATTTTTTTACATTGTAGAAATGTAATTATTTTTTAGACAAAGTTAATTAATACAGTCAATAGCGCAACGTTATGAAATTCCAGTTTGGCTGAAAACCGATTTTCGACGCCAACTTTTGTCGTTGTTATAATAATAACATAATTACAACAATGCAGATATATCGAAGTTGGCGCCCAAAACTAGTTTAATGTTTTTAATTAATATCTTTTTAATTAATTGCAATATCGGAATATAAATGGTCAAAACATGCATTGTAATCCAATCTAAGCGTGTATACAAAATTTCAGCTCAATGTGTTGAAGATATCAGCTTCAAAATTGAGTTGCAAGATTCCACCCGAACAAATTACATACGTGCATACATACATACATACATACAGTGTAAGTTAAATAAAAGCTTGTAAAATACGAAAAAGTCCTTATCAATAGCTCGCTGAGTTTGAACGAAGTAGCATAATACAGCTTTAAAAAAATTATATTTTTTCCCCACGATATTGCAGAAAAACTTAGTAGGGATGTAGCCAGAGTGTCATCAGAGTGACACAGTTCATACTATTAGCTCCAAATCACTGAAATCAGTGACGTCAAGCTAAAGATCATTGGAAAACGGAGGGACGATGCGGTGTTCTCCAATCAAAGCTGTTTCTGTCTTGGTGTCAGTGATGCAGTGGTGTAACGAAGATTATTAGGGACCCCCTCCTGCAAAGTCAGATTCTGAGCCCCCTCGAATACTGTCCTCAACGATGTAGGGGGTGTACGTTATGTAACTGCAGTGAAGGCTGTATATTGATTAGATTAAGACCAAATCAGTGCCTGCAAACAACCTTTCTGCGGCCTAGGCACACTAAGCCTGCACCTGGAGTTATGGTCTGGCCCGAATATTTTTCTTTGATTGCAGGAGAACTCTCGACGTTAGTTCACGTACCCTGACTGCAAGCTTGTAAGTCAGTCTGGTGATTAAAACTGTTGCACTGTCATTTATAAACATCATTCAAGGGGTGTTTTCCAACAGGATAATGTGCACCCTTATCCCCTGTTGTAACCCAACATGCTTTATAAAAATCCAAAGTGTTACCTTGGCCATTTAGATAACCAGATCCTTCTCCAATCGAGCACGAATGGACCATCAATGAACGGCAACGACAGTGTCATTCACAACCAGAATTAAGCAACCCTATATTGACCGACCAAGAGCAACAGGCATGCAATTCCATCCTAAAACTGATATTCGGTACTTGTACGACACATTGTGTTAACGTTTGTATGCTTGCATTTAAAATTCTAGCAGTTTCACCTCGCGATTACAATAATCTGTGATCTTGAAACTTTAATCAATTAAATATGTATATATAATAGTTTCATTAGTCTGCAATAATTTTTGCTTGCAGTTGGGGTTTCCCCCCATCAGTGTAAGATGTATCCGAGAGTAAATAAGCACGGCTGTGAACTACAAATGAGCTTGTTTGACTTGAATAATATTCGTTTGTTTCGAAATAAAATTTATGTAACAAAACGCATGTGAAAATTTTGTACAGATTGCAACAATACAGATATACGGAAGAAAGATGGCTACGGTTGCTACAAATCCGTGGGAATCATCGGGATGCAATATCGATTCGAAATATTTTTGTCGCTAGTTGAATATTACTAGCTCATGGCCCCTGGCGTCCGCCAGCCACTTAATCCGCCTCTATCTTCATAGTAATATCTTCCTTTAAAATATCTAGGTTCAGTATAAGTGAAAAATTTCGTGCAAAACATGGCCTTATATTGGAATTATTTTTTTTAAAAAGGAATTTAAAGTATTAAATGTTCGATAAACCAAAATTTTTTCTGAAACTGTCATTTAATATTAACATAGAGCTTTCAAAATCACGCAATTTGTTAAATCTTTATGTCATTTCTCTCTTTAAAAAGTTAGAGAAAATTTGTATTAAAATTTCTTGAATTGTCGGAATAGAGAATGTTTTAGCCAACTTGGCGATATTTCTCAAAGTTTGAGTGTGACATTTACTAAACGTAACGTAATAAACGTTTGACATTTAATAAAAACACCATTTGAAAAATTGCTGTTAGTAAAGATATTAAATTACACTATGTTTCAGTTATATGTTACAAATGTGAGAAAATTTTTATTAAAATTTCCGGTATTGACAAAATGCATAATCTTGTGCCAACTTGGTAGGGCACAGAGCCCGGCGGTTTCACCTGCGTATTCCCCGTTCTCGTAGGAATACGGTGATGAAATATACCATATGTTACTCGCTGATAATATAGCTTTCCATTGGTGGAAGAATTTTTAAAATCGGTTTAGTGTTTTACAACAAACAAACAAACTAGCATTCGTATTTATAATATTATTAGGATAAATAAGAGTTGAAATAGTTACTGAATTCTGACAATGAATTGAGTCCATTGGTTTGATCCTGTTATAGCTACCGCCCTTGAAGAGAATGATATGGAGCCTAATTGATATATTTTCCTTCATAGTAATGTAATCCCCCCCCTTCTATTCTTTTCCTGCAGAACGTTTCTCAAATGTGTAATTTGGTTCCATATTTTTCGTTGCTAAGGGTAGGACTGTAATGGGTTTTGCCGATACTTATGTGTTACACAGCTCACCAATTTTGCCAAACGAAAAGATACCGCCAATTCAAATAACGTTAAATAATGTTGCTAAATGCTGGCATCGTTCTTATTCTGCTCGAAAGATAGAGGGGTCGATTTTCCCTATTAACTGCATTTCGCGACGTTTTTTGACTTAACGAAATTGGTCACCTATATAATACGTAAAAAACATTTTCAAAACTTGAAATGTTTCAAAAAATAGATGATATTTTGGCTCAAGTGTAGTATAGGGGAGGGCACGGGATTTGGCGATTTTTATATAGATATTATGGTGAGAGATAACGAATTCATTCTGGCTTCTGGACACCTAGGTTGAAACCTAAGTGAAGTAGCTTGGCAATCGATTTTGGTCACCAAAAGAAATTGACATAGCCAAGCCTCCCCCTATACTACACTTTAACCGATATTTGAAATGACAGTCAAACAAACCGCATTTACGCGGAAGTCTAACAAAATTACGCGGAAGTCTATTTTGTTAGGAAGTCTAACAAAAATGTGCCACTTTGTAGATTTTTGAAACCATTCCAAAAGGGTGGGGTGGTTAAAGTGTAGTATAGGGGCCTGTTTATAGCCTTGGCGATGTCAATTTCTTTTAGCGACCAAAATCAATCGCCAAGATACTCTACTTAGCGAAAAATGTCCGGAAGCCAGAATGAATTCGTTTTCTCACCATAATATTTGTATAAAAATCGCCAAATCCAAAGAAAAATAGCCAATTCCAAAGGCTACCCTACACTACACTTGAACCGGGTGGGGTTAAACTACATTTTTCGACCACTATAGTAAAAATAGAACTTATATGGAACATGAAATTACTATTAACATACCATTTTTTTTCTGTTGAAGTACTCTTTTCCAAATATCACATATACAATATATTTTTTTTTTTACTTTAGTCAATATTGTGAGCTTCCATATAAAATCTTACGTCTTATAATATTCGGAATTCACAAAAGCGCCTCCTTTTAAATGAAAAAAAAACCCGAATTTGTATATTTTTGAAATATATATGACATTGCCATATTTTTCATAAAACAGAATATAATAACGCCCAGATACAGTTCAAATTAAAATTATATTACATTAGATTTCGTTCTTAAAATTCCGTTTGACAACTTGCAATAAAAAACAACAACAAAAAGCTAAATTAAGATATAAGAACAAGGTAACCTGATTAGTAAAACAAAGAGCTCGTGAGGTAGTAGGTTTGGGTTTTTAATTCCAAACAAAGATACGTTGAAATAATCTGAATATGAATAGAGAGAGTGGGGTATTAACTCAAGTGTCGACTTTATCGTTGGTCAGGATTATGAAAATATTGACTATGTGTTTATTGATGTTCAAGTTGGGAAAATGTGGATGAGTTTGACTTTATAAACAACACCAGTATACCAAAATCAGATGCATACTTTCTATTCGTTCAATCGAATGTTAATCCGCGGGAAATCATCAAAAATAACGTGTTTTTTTCCCCACACTTTTGACGCAAGTTTTTGTAACTCTTTTAAAATTGTGTGTCGAAAAAGTATCCTAAAGATTCGAACAATTTTCACATTTGTTATTAATGAATTTTATGTTGAAAAGTTATGTTTCCTAGCTTATTGGAGAAAGTTTTCCTCTTAACTGCATGTTTATCACAAATTTTGATGAATTTTTGACGGATTTATCGTTTGTACAAAACACATTCTATTTCCATCTTATTGTTTTTACTTCACTATCATTACAATTATCCTCTCACATTGATATATGAATCTTTTCTTTTCTATCGATAAATGTAAAGACGGATTAGTTACATTAAATTAAATCTGTTCTTAAAGCACTGGCAATTTAATTATATTATACTGCTGGCCATACAAAATGCAACAGAGATATCACAGCGAAATTAATTTGGCTATTAACGTATTGTACAAAGATCAAATAATTAAAATTACAGCCTCATGTGACATGTGGATGATGATAAAATCAGTAGTTAGGTGTAGCCACCATTATTGGCTATAACCACTGTCACACGCCTCGGCGTAGAATCAAAGGGGATTTTGAAGTATCCTTGGGGTACTGCAGTCTATGCGACTTCCACATGTTGCCAAAGTTGATCTGGTGTAACAGCAGATAGTGTATCCCGAGCCAGTCGCTTTGCAAGCATGTACCACACGTTTTCGATTGACGATAGATAGGGAGAACCAATCAGGCCAAGGAAGCAATTCAATATGATGGGTAAAGAAGAACTCTTGAGCATTGCCTGCCACGTGTGGTTGCGTCTTATCCTGTTGGAATATGGCCGAGGGCAAGTGCTGAATGTATGGGAGTACCACGGGCTCCAACACCTCAGAGATGTAGCGCTGGCTGTTCAGTGTACCGGCAATGCGTAATAGAGGGGTGAGGCAGTGAAATATAATACCATGATAACGGGTGCTGCACCAGTGTGGCGATGCATAACGCAACAGATCCTCATCCACTCACCACGATGTCTACAAACTCGAATCCGACCATCGTGATGTTGCAGGCAGAAGCGGGATTCGTCAGTAAGCACAATGTCATTCCATTCCGTTGTCATCTCCACCGTTCATCGCACCATTGGCGGCGCAAACGCCTGTGATTTCTAGTCAAAGGTAAACGAAGCAATGGACGCCTTGTGGACTTTTCACTCTTTTGCAAACGGCGTCGAATGGTACGAGCAGACACCTAATGATGTGTTACAGACTGAATCTGTTGTGCTGTGGTTCGTGATGTGGCTGCGCAATCTATCACTGTCATGCGCACAATAAGGCTGTCATCACTGGCAGCGTTGCAACGAGATGGGTGCGATCGGCCCGTCGTTTCCTCCCGCATACAGCGATAACAGATCCGCATCACAATTGCTTGGTTTCTTTCGCCCAACACGTTGAGCGATTTCTCTGAAGGATAATCCGCAATCCCTATTGGCTACTATTCTTCTTCGGTCGAATTCAGAAACTTAGTCAAAAGAGACCCTCGATGTCTTCCACGAGGTATAGGTAAACAGCTTAAGCTAAGGAAACGCACGAAAAAACAATTGCCGTACTTTAAATCACCAATCTGTTCTCCCTTTATATAGTGCTTGCGGGTGGTGTTACGGTTGCCCGCGTGATGTGCGTTTATGCTAATGACTTGCATATTTCATCCCAGAATGCATGATGTAAATTTCACATGGTTTGCATGCTTCCTTCAGGGTGTTGCATTTTGTACGGCCAGCAGTGTATTTTATTAATTTACCTGGCATGTGTGCATTCATTATTTCATTTTTACTTTATATGCTTTCAAACTTGCAGTACAATGTTTTATTTTGTGTTTAAAATTTTAACCACGTTAGTGTATAAAACAAAAAGTACACTCTCACACATATACAGAAGGTCTTTCGCCTTTTATGAAAACGATTTTGTAATTCATTTTCTCGTTTGCATTTTGAGATAAAACTTTGACAACTTTAGAATAATTGTCTATTAAGGTTTTCTTTTGATTGAAATTCAAGTTCGGCTTCTTTTAGTAACTAAAATAAAATTAAGAACGCATCAAGGAAAAATAAAAATTTTAAATAAAAAAACTAAGAGAAATATTTAAAAGTTACCGTAATTTTCGAAAGAAACGTATTAACTTATATATTGAAACACCCGTGTGTGTTGTACCCCTCTCCTTGTGGGAAAATTGATTTTTGCAGGCGAAGTTCGCTTTTTGACATGAACATGAAAAAATAAGATTTTGGCAACCCTAGATTAGATGAAAAGGGTTACCAGATTGGCAACACATGATATCGCCAAGGGACCATAGAGAAGTCTCTGGGATCAACCATTTTGGAAATTTCCATGAGGCTATATACACTGGTGTGCAAAAATTAAGGACGAGACGGTTTTTTCAATATAACTTTGTACAAAAGCATTCCAAATCAACACATTTAATACCGTAAGATCCCCAATACGTAAGGACATGAGTAATGTAAGCAACACTTACTAAAAGAGAAATCAGAGGGATAAAAAGAAGCTTTATTGAAAAAGTAGCATGGAGCGCAATGCGACTGAAGGCCGAAACATCCCTGTGATGGGTGTCCAGCAAGAAATATCCAGTCTTTAGTAGGGGATATGATCTCCCCTGACTGCTAGGCAGGTTTCACAGCGTCTGCCCATGCTGAGAATGAGGGTGTCAATGAGTTGTTGAGGCATTGCTGCCCATTCGTCTTGCAGCGCCAATCGAAGCTCCGGAATCGTTACTGGTGGTGAGGTACGAGCTGCCAAGCGTCTGCCTAGAAATTCCCATACATGCTCGATGGGATTGAGATCCGGAGATCGTGCCAGCCAATCCATACGTTCAATATCCTCACTCTCTAAGAGCTGTTCGGCAGCTACTGTGCGATGACATGGTGCATTGTCGTCCATGAAAAGGAACTGCGGACCCATAGCGCCTCTAAAAAGACGCACATATGGAAGAAGAATCTCGTTACAATAACGGGTCCCGTTGACTGAACCTGCGTCGAAGATGTGAAGGTCTGTACGACTACCAAGCATGATGCCTCCCGAAACGAGAACACCGCCACCTCCATACCTATCCCTTTCAATGATGTTCGAGGGATGATTGCGGCTTCCCCGCTCTCTCCAGATGAGTATGCGATGAGAATCGCTACTCAGACTGAATCTGCTCTCATCTGTAAAGAGTACTCGTCCCCATTCATTGTCTCTCCAATTCCGGTGTTCCCGGCACCACAGAGAACGCCTTCTCCGATGGGCAGGCGTTAGAGGTACACACCGTACAGGGCGTCGTGCAAACAGACCACCACCGTGCAGTCTTCTGGCCACGGTAAAACGCGATATCGGTCGTCCAGTCGCCTGTGTCGTGTATCTAGCGATTTCTCCCGCTGTCTGCCGCCTGTTTCTTCTGGCCTGTAAGGCAATATACCGGTCATCTGCGGGTGTGGTTCCTCGTGGACGACCACTACTGAACCCCGGGATAGAGCTGTTCCTGTAGTTTGAAATTGTCTCCAAAGTCGTGAAACGATGCTGTGAGCAATTCCGAAATCTGCAGCCACACTTGTCACACTGCGACCTTCCTCCAACTTCCCAATGATTCGACCTCGGGTAAAAGCATCCAGATGTCGTCTAACAGATTCATTATTCGCCATTTCTCGCTGAGGCAGCAACTCGGTGTGATTTTAACTGCTATACGGTGTGCAATCTCTTTGCCAGAAATACTAATCTTACACCGACAACATGCTTTACTACTCAGACACTCCCCCATTACGTCTACCTGCATATCTGTGCATGTGCTACCGTACATCACCTCACTTAATCTCCTGATTGGTCTTTCTGTCCACTCTGCCTCTTCGTTCAGCTGATATGCTAATTTTTCGACTTCGTCCTTAATTTTTGCACACCAGTGTAATGACCTTTGAGACAATGGTTAAGACAGTCGAGATTAGAATCTGCTTGTGCTTTGACTGCGATAAGACTGAGTTCCTGCGAAGGAAACTGTTCTAGCAGGCCGTTTCTGGAGCATTATAAAGCTTGTTTGTAGCAAGTGCGTTTTCCATTACTGTAAATAATCTGTTATAATATTTCTTTATGTATATACGTAAATTTGTTTTCGTGTAGTCTTTTGTTCTTCGTCCTTGTCCATTATTAAATTTATTATTCAGTTAGCTGCTTTTCCACCACGCAAATTTGCAACATGTTCTGGGATTTACGTGTTTTAAATAAAATTTTTAGTGGATGCGGCGTTTCTTCCAATCCGGATCTTACTTGAACATATTTATTCTGCGAGATGTGCCATTGTAAATAGCTTGACTAACTCTACGGCAGTTTGTACACAGCCCATAATGTTGCTTTCCGCGAATTCTGTAAATTTTCGCTCAAAAGCACCTATGTGCCTTATTCACACTACATACGATCTCGGAAAAACTGTAATTCTCTCGTTCACATTAGCATTCCCATTAATTTGAGTAGCCTTTGCTCTTTAAAAAGTTGCCCCTTTCTATTACAACTCTATCACGTCGCATTTCTCCTTCAATACGAATACTCTTCTTGCATTTTGCAAGTTACAGATCCAATCAACTTCCGTAACTAATAGCACCTAAATGACTCAGAAGCTACATTGCTGGTTTTAAGCTCGGTGTAATTTCTTGTGCTTACAAATGGAAATAAAGCAGCAACTCAAGAATTTGAAGTGGTGAACTTATCATGCAATGAGTGGCTACAGAAATTTAGGCAATGTCGTAAAGAATTTTTTAAACCCAAATTGAAAGGAATCGTTGATAATGGATTTCATGGCTTTACTTGATTCAATGAAAATCAGATGTCAAAAATTGTTTTACGACATTAGTAATAATTTCTAATGTGCCTTAACAAAATACTTACACCATCATTAGATTTGTCATATAACAAATCCTACAAATCTGAAGATCAAAATCGGTAGAAGTGTTGAATGACTTACACACTTTTATCGATATGTATAGAGAATTTTACAAAGTTGCAAAATGGATAGAAATTGGTGAAAATATCGCCAATATTAGAATTAAAAGAAGCCGAAATAAAAACACCAGACTGAAAGCAAGAAAGTGAAACTGATTATCTATGTCAGACTTAAACAATTAAGATTCTTTAGTTCAGGATATGTAAACCTTAACTTCATTAAAGAATCAAATTTTGAGAGATTCAAATGATGTACAAGTTACTGAAATTATTTCTGCAAAGTTAGGTAAAACTTTCTACTGTCGATCAGTTTAATATTTTGTTGCAATATTTTTTATAACATAGGATGAATATTATTCAAAAGGAATTCTAAATTAAATAAATATATTTTCAACATTTCTCACTTGATTTATGGTTTCATTTCAGGCATTGATGCAGCCTTTCTACTGGAAATTACGATACATGCACAGTTTTGGCCATCGAAGTACCACGATTATTATGAAATGTTTTTGAGATAGCATTTTGAAAGGCTTTATACAACACAAATTGTATAAACCTAAAATATATTTTGTATGTCAAACGATCGAATTTATTTTTCTTGCTCTTATTACATATGGTAACCTATTATGACTTTGATTCTGTTATAAGATTTCATTCAACAAAATTTTTTAATAACTTCTGTATTACGTAAAAACTTTAAATGGAAAAATCATTAATCTCATTCAAGCCTGAACTATAAGAGATGTTTCCAATTACACTACTGAAACACCTCCTTATGAAGGAGCATTATCATGAAACACAATCAACTGGACAATAATCCATGCTGTTTGTTTTGAAAGGCACAGTGTAATCTATTAAGGGTACGAAGGCAGGCTGATGCACTTATGGTCTTCCCTCTAGGTATGTAATCGATGACACTATAATGCCCCTTTCACCCTAAAACTTTTTAGGTGTTCAAAATTTGTTCTGATTTTTTTCCCCTTTTGTAAAGGATTGGGAATGATGCTATTCCAATTTAACTAGCTCTTTATTCTTGAAGTTTGAGAAATCCAAGTCTTATTGCAAGGCAACAATATGTTCCAGAAATCCCTAACCATTCTTGCTGCTCCAAAAGAGAAATGTCACTGTAGCTCCATTCATTGTTGTCTTCATCTGTCAAAAGTTGAGGACCACATCTGATAAATACTTTTCTATAGCATAAATCATCACTAACAATTCCATAATGAACTGCTTTGGAAATTTCAATAAAGCTCAGTCCATCAATAATGAAATGTTTAATTTTTCCCACAATCCTTGATTCGACTTTATCAAGTCACATAAGAAAGTCGTCTAGATCGTTCTTCATTTTGAATTTTTGTTTTTACACCATTAAACATGATGCATCATTTTTTAACTTATATTTTATTCATCACATTTAAATAAATTTCGGTTATCTGTCTGTAAATTTTGATATGATACACTTTTTTGCATTCAGAAAGCGTATTACATGACAAATTTTGCATGTGTCAATATCGCTACATTTGTCATACATTTTAAGTCACAAACGGTAATCAACTGTGGCTGCTCACCACTAGCATCAGAATGGTGGAAATTATGGGAAGGTAAATGAAATGAAATGATCATGAGCAGTTGGCAAGATCAAAATTTATTTTTAGAATGATCCTTGTATGCTATTACAATAGAATCCCGAAAACTCAACCTAACGAGGACCAAAAGGTGATCGAGTTTGTGAAAATGCCGGGTTATCAAGAATGGGATTAAAAAAGAATAAGTACAAATGTTACCTCAGAAAATATTGTGCTGCTCTTGTGCATATTGTTTGCTTGAGAATACAAAAGAAAATAAACTGTCCAAATACCCCTTTACGAAAGCAAACAGCACATTTAACACATGAAAATTTATGAGTACATAGTATATAGTAATTTACCTGATCCAACATGCATCAGAAAAATATTTTATGAAGGCATAAAAATGTCTGTCAAGAAAATTAAGTAGCCGACTTTAAGTTCTTTACATAATTCTGGGTACCCAGCTTAACAAATCTTTTTTGAATTTTCGAACACATTCAATGTTTTATGTTAAAAAATTATTTCCTATACTTGCATTCATTTAGGCTTCCTTCTGGGCTTACACTTTTATTTTGATACAATAATGATAATTAGCTCTCAATTCATTATAAAAACTGATGTTCAGTTTTAAATAAAGTTTTCCTATATCCTTATGTTGCAATTTCTTATAACATTTTCTGTTTTTTTAGGAATGTGTTAATGCATTGCAAAAGGCTTGTCTGTTTTAAAATGTAAATAAATATTAGAATAAATTCAAACTATCTAATTAAATGTAAAATGAAATACATAAATTTCAATATATATATTTTAAAATACCTTTTTTGGTTATAACTGTGTTTTAAAGCAATGAATAAACAAGACTCAAATAAAACTACTAATAGGTATATTCTTTTTAATTGAAATACAAATGACAAACACATGCACGCAGCACTGATGTCACTATCTACAAATTTGCCAACAGTACCTTCATGTGGATGGTACAGATTACAATCAGGTTTTTCCCTTTCTTTAATGGAAACAGCGTTATTTACAAAACAAGGCTGTATGACACACAGAAAATGGATTTAAAAGCAGAAATTAAAAAAAGAAATCAAAGCTAGAGATTTGAACTTGATTTTAATAAGTATTAACTTAAAATTAAATAAATAAATAATTTAACAATAGAAAACATCATTCCACAATCTGCAAAATCGAATAATTAACACAATTCAGTAAGTTACACCATTAACTTATGGATTGTGTTAATTACCACAACTCTCAAATGCATACCTATCATTACACGCTGCACATATTTTTTCCAAAATAGTTTCACATAACATCTTTTCCCTTAAATGTAATTAAAATTATTTGTAAGTAAATTTTTGATAAACAACAAAGCACTTAATATCATATCATGGAGTTAATTCAAATAACTCTTAACTACATAAATTTCAAATACAAGTGAAGCAATTTAGGAGAGATAAAATGTTCTATTTTAAAAGTGGGAAACTTCAGTATTTTTTTATTCAATATGTTTTAAATTTAGCTACGTAAGTTACATAACATCTAAAAAATTGTTTCTTCTTCAAATTGAGGTTTTCTATTAAGGCAACTGATTTCAAAACTACCAAAAATAATACAGTTTAAGGAAAAATAGATATTGCTCTGAAACGGCTTTTAATAATGCAGGACATTTTAGACTCTAATCAGAGCTTACACACAATTAATCTAAACTTAGTGTACTCAGCTAAGAATAGCTTTCAACATCACTAAAATGTGAATCTAAAACACAATCCTACATATTAGGAATGGATGAAGTAGCTCATTTTGCCTCATTAAAATAAATGCTGACAGACTCTTCCCGCCTGAGCTAATATTTCAAAGGGATCACAAACTTTTTTTAAAAAAGTTCAACATGAACATATTGCATTTTTTTATTATTAAATAATAATTCATTAAAAAAGTATGTATTTACACTTTACAACTTCAAAATATTTAGAGTAAAGCAATGAAAAGTAATGACTATTTAAATGCAATAAATTAGCTTTTGTTACAAAACATAACTTAATCAAATTTTGATTATTTCAACTCAAAACTGAAATTAAAACTAAGAAAAATCAGTATTTGATTAAAATATGTTTTTTTACATATGTAACAATGAACTGATTTTGCAAGAATGGAAGAATTACTTGGACTATTGCAGCAATAAGGAACATTGCAGAAACTAAACAGGCTTTAAAAAATTATTTTCATCAATGATGGAATGGAAAAATATACAATGAGAAAATGCACATCAATATATATAATAGATATTTACAAACACGCTGCAATAATCTCAGATCTCGAATTATCAATAGGTTCACCATTCAAAAAATAAATTACTTTCAAAAACTATTCATAGTTAAAAATTTTTTAAAAATTGACTTATAATTTATAAGAAATTTGTTGAAAATATAATATAGAAAATTCATAATGCCAATAAATCCAAAGTAAATATACAAATGATTTCTTGCATATTTCCGAAAGAAATCATTATATGGGAATAATATCCACTGATATTTTATAACAAAAAGCTTCAATTTATAAGGCAATAAATTGCAATACCTAAAATACATTTAAATATAATATTCCAATTTCTCATTAAAAACAAGCCAGACTTCAAAAAACTATGGTAAATTAATAATTAAAGAAATTTCAAAGCAACAAAAAAAAATCATTACGAGTCATAAAAAAAAAAACTTATCTTTGTTAATGTTCTAAACAAGAATAAACCTAGTAACAACAATAACTGCAACAAAAACTTTAAACTTTTTTTAAATGAAGAATGCCCTGAGAAAAGTGAACCTACTGAAACAGCTATTATAAAGTAAAATGGCCAATTATCTTTTTTCAATGACGTTTTGCAAATTCATGCTTTATCCAACTTCATTAAGAATAGCTAAACTCTCGATTTTGTACAGAACATATAATGACAGGTTTTCAATATGGCAAACAACAATGAAGTTGTGATTCCATGATTTTGTGTATTTAGATGATATTGCTTCAAGTACAAAAAGGTTAATTGTAAAATTTAAGCTTAAAACCTTTAGTCCACCACAAGTAGCAATATAATACAAGTGCAATGGCATTTTGGGCTCCCATGAATTGTTCTTTTCAGAGAACGTTACTTATTTACACTTTTTTCTTCATCACTTCCTATTAGCAGATGTATGATAACCAACATTGTTAAAATGTTCCTGTCCAATTACAATCAATGTAAATTCATCGTGAATATATTTTTGTCAGGTACTTAAGCAAGTGAGCCCGGAGTGGTGCAACTACTAAAATGAGATTTGAACTTGAAGCATTTCTGATTTTGAATCCACAGATGAGGATAATTTGAATTTTTCTACAGCGAATTCTTGGACAGGTGGGTGGAATATACCATTCATTCTCAACAGACATATCTCTACATCTATATACATGTGTTGAAATACTTCTCTCAATGACAAATTCTGCCAATCCAGAGAGGATTAATTTAATTTCATGTGATACTTTCTCTGAATACTTTAATTTTTTGTACAAAAAATGATTCCAGCATTTCTGCGCAGTTGTAGAATGGAGATGATCGAGGATTGTAGTATCTACAATTGTCAAATATTTTGGTCATATCACCAATGAAATCAGCCAGTTTTTTATAGGTGTGGGAATTCAACCTTTGCTCAACAGTCTTTAAATCTAAACAGAATAAAATAAATAAATATAAATGTTTTATTTAGAAAAATTACACTGCCTTCTACAACACAAGGGAAAATATTACTTCATCACAAAAATTTAGTTTTGACACTTACTGTAAGCTTTCCAAAAACAAAAGGCAGAAAACACAAATTTCAAAAGTAATTTCATATTTGAGACAGGAAAATCTCCAACTTACTTAATCAAAATTTTCAATATATTTAAATAACACAAAATTTTATAAATTCACAAAAAACTCCTTAAATTATATTTCAACTAAACTTTAATCTTTAGTTCCTAGCATCAATACATTCTTTAAAACAAATGATACATTAGTAAGCAGAATTTGTTGCTAATGCAACAATGGAATCCAGACCCGAAAAGGATTTTACACATTGTTTGTGCAAAACTGATTGAGATTATTAATGCTTGCTAAAAACTACGAGCAAACACTTATTTCCCCCTACTTATACAAATACCATACAATACTAAAAAATTTGCTTTTCAGTTTATCTAAAATTAGAATAACATGTCTTTTAAAAAAAATTTTTTTTAGTAAAAACAAAGGTTTAGAAAATTATTACAAATAAAAAATCAAACACCTTAATTATTTAAAAATAACATTACATGCAATAATAAAAAACAATTTAATCACACTAGATTTCTTTCTTAAATTTGTAAATTTCCTCAACTTTGAGATAAAGCAATGTATATATATATACTTTATTAAGAGATTTTTTTTAAACTAGAAAAATGAAAAAAAGGAAAGGAAGTGATAATTTGCTTTAATTTTCATCATGTAAGAAAAATTATCAGAATTTAAAAACAAATTAGAAATACGCAATTTATTAATTAAAAAAATGACCTTCCCCTGAAATTCAAATCTTGACAAAAATTGACACCAATACAATAACAATTTTCATAAATGCAGTCGGACTCATATTTAACAAGTCGCTAAATCCCGAAAAAAGTTCATCAGATAGAAAATTCACCAAACAGAAATAAATCTTTTAATATACTTTAGAGACCACATAAAATAAATTTTAAATTCATAAACACTACATATTACTTAAAAAGTGTAATCATTCACTTTTTTTTGAAAAAATTAATACTTATTCATTTTATATATTTTGCACATTAAAAAGAAGTCTGCAAGGAAAACAATAAGAAAAAGAACAAATTGTCCAGAAATACATTGTACTTTCAACTTTAAAAAAATAATTTTAGATTAAAATTAATGAATTTTTGAATGACATTTTCTAATTTTAAGCTTTCTAGTAATTTTAAAACCATACATAATTTTATAACCAGTAATTTTAAACATTTACTACCACATACGTCCTCAAATTTTATTACTGATAAAATCCGTTAATTCTACTAAAGTTTTTTGTTTGAAAAATTGCGGCATTTTCATTGCTCAAGAAGAATTAGACACTTGGTAAAACCCGTTCAAGGCCACTGATCACCTTAAAATGTGCTAAAAGTGAGAATTTGAAAAATGTCCTGAAATATTTCAAAAACAGGGTGAAAAAAATCGAATCATAAGAGAAAAAGTTTGTTAAACAGAAAATGCACTTCGCTATTTGGGGTTATTTTTGGAAGAAAATAGTAAAATGTTTCTGGTTCCTGGGAAAGTTCACAAAATAGAGGTTTGTTATATGGACGTTTAATTATAAATAAACATGATTCAGTTTTTGAAATTCATTTTGCTATAAAACTCTTCACAAATCTAGAGATTAAAAAGTTCAATTCATAGACGTTAATTATAGCCATTTATCAACTACATAAAAGGAAAGGCATTTTGTAAATTATTATGTCCAATTTTTGAGGCATCGTCGTATATCTATAATACAATTTAAATTAAAATAAGTTTTTTAAGCAATAAATAATAAATTCCTTTTTAAGTGTGCAAATACCATTATTTCACTTACATTCAGCTACAATAGTACTAAGACAATTGAGACTTTTTAAAATTCTAAAATTTAAAACATTTTATGCAATTGACAAACAATTATAATAAACAATTCACTATTTATTTTGATAAATTGTGCAATTTATTAAACATACCCATAGGTTCCTTAATGACTTTGTAATAGTCTGGTGCTTCAATGGGATCTACCGGTTTCATGAAAGGCCAAGCATGTTTGTGACTCTGCAGTGAAATTTAATAATACAGTTATTACAGGTTTAATTTTATTACTAATGTTACATATATATATGCAAATTTATAACAATGTGTATCAAATAGAATCTTTATTAACACATTAAGTTACATTCTAATTTCATTTAAGTAAAACAAATTGTTTCCAATGCATATTTAAGTAAATATTACACTGTTTACAATACAAACATTACATAAAATTCAAAGAAAACTTAAGTTTTATATTTTGAACGATATATTTTAAGTCTTGATAGAAAGTTTAGAATTAGAAAAAAAAGCACCTCTTAGTTTCAAAGAGACATAATTTAAATTCAATTTGAGATCTCTTAAACTTGCATTCAGAAATTCAAAATCAAAATTCAATTTTATAGGTAATTTTTCTTAAATAAAGTATTTTAAAATCCTTTAAATAAGTAAACAAATTTTCACCTGCATCAAATAAAACATTAAAATCCATTTTGATGTCCCCCTTCAACATTTTATTTATACAACTACCAAGGTTCTCACATATTGCTACAAGTCAAAAATAAACAAAAAATGCAAGGGAGTACGTGCATGTGTATCCCTAATCAAATTATTTGTGGATGACTTTATCTTCCTTTATCTAAAATGTTATTTCAAATCAGTTACATAAGTAACTTTAAAAAATTGTGCAAATATTTCAGACTCATTTAAAATGAAAAAATAAAGATTACTTTTCAAAATAAAAGAAAACATGTGAAAAATTTAATATAAAACCATAAATAGAAAAAAAATAATAACTTAATAATAGCTATTAAGAATTAAATTTATTTAGACCATTATAATTTTTATTCAACAATTTCTTTGAATATTAGAAAAAGGAATCAGACCAAATTGGAACTCTTAAAAATGTAATTATATATCAAAATGCTAGATAATATTATATTAAAGGATGTGAAACTCTTCAAAAAATTTTCAGTCATGGTTATCAACAAAATAAAAAAAAATTAAAAGACAGTTTTACTAATGAAAATTTATTAGTTTAATCTATTTTTTTCATATATAAAATCAAATCAAATATTATTTGATCATAACATAACATTCAAATTAAAATCTTCCTTAGAAGAAAAAGCAGCACAATATTCAATTTTCATATTTCTCAGGCAGTCCTTGCAAAATCCATGGCAATCTAAGGTCAACTAGCGTAAGGCATTTTTTTTTTCTTTTTTAATACAATTTATTCAGGTATACACATGTACAAATTATTAGCACTCCTGTTGTTTCAGGCTAATAAAAATAGAAATAATCTAAAATTAGAATGCTTAACAAAAAAATATTTTGTTTACTAAAACTGCAAGAAAACTTAAAAGTGTTTTGAAGATGTAGGGTTTTTTTTCTGTCATAGTTTATCTTTAGGAATTGGGGTTGCTCAGAAGCCCTCAGTTCTGCACTGATCTTGATATTAGCACCGAGAGTGAGTTGGCATGGCTTTGAATAGCAAGCAAGGGACCAGATACTCCATAACAATCATTCACCAATAATGTTTTTTTATTTGATTCTCATTTACTGTGCTTTATTATTATTAACACTGTACAAAAGGCTTGAATTGATCATATTTATCATTATTATCCGAGATATCAGAACCTTCGCATATTTGTATTTGTTCAGAATTTATTTATTCAGTGCTCTTGTTTACAAGTCTCCATTTAAAGTACTTTGATGGGTCTGGGGCTCGTCAGCTTCTTCACAGTGACAATAATTGAAATCCTGCGGTCAAATATGACATATACATGCTGCTATATTAAAAAAGATTCTCTTTTGAAGATGTTGATCTTTTTTATCAATGTAGCTTTTCTTATATCATAATAAGAGTTACTTAAGTAATAATTATCATGATACTTATTAATTAGCTATATTATACAGTACTTTAAAATCATAGAGATACAAGTCCCCCCACCCCCACCCTCATTTAATTTTGTCAATTATTATACACATACATATGATGTTGAAGCATAGTGACATCTTGCATGTTTATGTGCTTTTTCAAGAACATCTTTCCAGGCAGGAAGTGTATTTGGCAAAAAAGATTATAGGAAACATTTACTACACATTTTCATTTTACTACATTTTTGTGAAGATTCATTTAAAATGTACTCAAACAAAAGGTAAAACTGAATAACAAAATAATTTACAAAACTGGAAAAGGATGTGTCCATTTTTGTAGCAACTTAGATTTAACCCAGATCAAAGGCTTGTGAAAGAAATGTAGAATGTTAATCAAGTGGGACATTTAGGATATTCTGGCTTTAAGTCCTTCCATTATGTCTGATTTCCCCCAAAAAATCTAACTTCAAAAAGCATCATTCTTTTCAATTAAAAAGAAAGGGAAACAACATGTTTCTAATTTATTCTAATTTGATTAATAAGGATAAAAAAGTAAATAAAACAAAAAAAAGTTTCCATTTTTTGAAATTATAAATGTGATGTCCAAGCAAAAAGGCTACTTTTTCAGAATATTGTGATTAAAAAGAAAAATACTTTAAATAAGGCTAGCCTGAAAATTTTCTCAAATGCTTATCTTACAGTCATAATCCCTTCCAGAAAAATTTCAGCCATTAAGAATTTAAGAGAGAAAAAATTAAAATAAAAAAATATATTACATCTGGAACTTTACATACCATAAGTGCTTTCAGAAGTCGTTTAATATTTTCATAATCCTTGTTTTCCAGCATTTTCAAATTAGCAATATTTATACGAGTATTGCTCTGACAATTTGGACATATATATTCATCAATGGAATCAGCTTCACTTTGAAGAACTCCAACACATCTGCCATGAAACCAATCTTGACATCGATCACAACAAATGTAAAATCTAGAAGATATTTTTATGTATAATATATTATTCCATATCAGATAAGAAGCAAGTAAGCAAACATAAACAGTAAACCCCCCATTCATACAGCAAAAACCGTTAGTTCATATGAATGCTATAACAGGTGTTACGTTACAGAAGAATAACATCCACTTTATATTTTGTCAAGATAATCTCTAAGTAATGATCTAATTAATTTAATATTTAATTTATCTTAATTTGGGAATTCGGTCATAGTAAAATAAGCACTTACTGAGATTCATCATAAGGTGAACGACAAAGACAGTACAGCTCTTCAGCTGCACTCTCAGTAGCCTTTGTACAATCATTGCAGACATATCTTGACATTGATTTTGCCTTTATTTCTGTAAGTCCAATGCACTCTACATGGAACCAGTTGGAACACATATCACACCCAATCATAAATCTATATGGAGAGAAAACACACATCAATTTTGTATTTACAAAATACACAGTAAAACTTTTTTCTTTTAACATTTGAAAAAGCATTCATATTATTGCATGTAATACTTAATGTATAAACAAAAAGACTAAGAAGTGTACATTTTTTTATTTAAATAAAAAGTGTAAAATGCCTTGCTTAGAAAGCTGCTTTAAATTAATTCCAATAAAAATTTAAAAATATACAAAAAATGATATTTCTAGGTTTGAAATTTCTAGGTAATGAACAGGTTTGATCAAAGGAAAGAGCATATTATATATACATATATAGGAAGAAAAAATTACCTCTTGCTATCGTATGGCTTTTTACAAATACAATACAATTTCCTCTGGTCCATACTTTTATGATCAACTGGTTTAGTGATAGAAACAGCTTTTTGCCTTTTTGCAGCAGGTTTTGTATTTTGTTCAACACTATCACTTTCACTTGACTGAGACTTTCGCTTTTTAAGTGGTTTTACAATTTTTTCTTCTTTATTCTCCCTTTCCACTTTAACATTTTTATTTGGTGATGTTTTATTCAATTTGGGAGATTTTGCTATAGCCCTAACAACTTTTACAGGAGGTTTGGGAGCTTTAATTATTTTTGTTACTTTTTGCTGTACAATGGGACTCTGAACTGTCATTGCCTGAGGTGGTATTGCAGTTGTCATGGCCTCTCTTTTCTTTATTTCAGCTTGTACTTCCACCTAAAACAAATACATTTGTAACAAAACCACAATAAAATAAACATGGTTTTTATAAATAGCTAATTTTTTAATGAAAAAAGCTGATACTGTTTAGTAAGCAAGCATGGCACCATTAACAATAAACACAATTTTGCATTAATGAAATTATTAGGCTCTAGATGTTATATGACTGAAATATCTGATACGCATCCAATCTTTAAAATCAAAATGATTTTGAAATGTACTTGTAATTGTTTAATAGAATAATTAATAGTTGGTATACAATCAACAATTTATACTTCACAACAATTAAGGATAAATTTTTTTAAATGAAAACTAACAAATTATTTTAAACAATAAAATTACATTTCTATGTCAAAGAGAGAAGGATATTTAAGTTATAAAAGACTCTGTAATTAAATGCTAAGCACTTTAAGTTAGAAAATTTTCAATGTTTATTCTTCAAAAATAAATAAATGACAGTTATTTTATGAAAATTCTCCTTTTGAGCAAAATGAAACTTTGTTCAATTTAATAAATATTCCCCAACTCTAAATAATTTAACGGCAAGCATTTAGAAAATCAATAATTTAATTAAAGCCTGTAATTAGTTTCAAAACTGAAATCAAGACAATACTAAGCTGCAATAGCTAATAATCCTGATGTAATGCAATATTATACTTTTAATCCTAATAACTCAACAAAGTGTTTAACCCCTTCAAGTTTAAATTTTAAGTTTTTATTTAATTCAACAAAGTAAAAAGTCCTCAAAATTTTGCAGCTACGCAATAGCCAAATAGAAAATTTCTTCGCTGTACCTGAATCTCAACTTGAATTTCCTTCTCCATTAAAGCTCGTTTTTTAAGAATGTCTCTCCGTAATAACTCTGTATGCCTTATAAGAAGTGTTTGTTGTTTGGCTGCTCCAGCCCTTACTTTTCTTTCTTCAGCAGATTCTTTACTCTTTTGTTTGCGTTGAGTATTCTTTTCATCACGTTCCACGCGATCTACGACACCTTTGAGAACCACTTGACAAACAGCTAGCCTTTAGGGAAAAAATATTAAAATTGAAGAACACATCATTCAAATAGCAAACTTTAAAAAAATTTACTGTTGCAGAAGTGGCCAACAGTGTTATTTAAAAACAATCTTTATGCATATAGAAATATTTTTACTACCTAACTTTATTTCAGTAGACAAAATACTACAATATAAATCTTTTTAAATAGGTTTTGGGAATAAAACTGTCTGTTTTTTTTACCATAATAGCGATGTTAAAGTAAGTATTATTTTATTTTCAGTAATTACAACACATATATCGGTCAAAAGTTAGATATCATATATGCAATACAGAAGACTGATCGATGTCAGAAAAATTTCCCAATAACGTATGTTTAAAATTTGAAAAACAATCTTGTCCTTTTTACACAAAAAAAAAAAAAAATGCCCACAATGGAAGTAAGTCTAAATATCCCAAATTGGAGATCATTGATAAATGCAAGGAGATATTGTAAAATTTTAATCATTATTAAAAAAAATGAGATAAACATAAATAGAAATTAAGTTTGTGTAAGACTTTTTCACACAGTCACAATCCAAAATTATCCAATATAAACAAATTTTTTGGTGCAACATGGCCACATTTGGCTCTTGTGCAAAAAAAAAAAAAAAAATTCCACCCAATTAAAATAATACATTTCTACGATGCAACAGCAGTAACTTACAACACCACATACATAAGGATCAATTCAGCATGTCATGCTGATTGATCCTTATGTATGTAAAAACTTTATTCTGTCATGCAGAATAAATTTTATTCATGATGTCTGTCGATTTAGTAACAATTAAAACTTAATAATAAACCCTTACATACAATCTGTATCTCATTCAGTCATAGGTTGTTATAATTAATCATTTATATTCAAAAGTAAATTTAATTTTTCTGCTGTCATTCCCTTTTTAAACAGAAATCTACATAAAAGTAATTATCAAAATGTACTAAATAGTAAAACAATTTTAAAAAATACTAGCAGAAATAACAAGTATTATTAATATATTGAAAACTTACAGCATTAGCACTCAATGTCCAAAAAAAAATAATTTTATCACACAAAAATATTCTTAAAAATTTAATTATAGAATGCTATGCTTATACGTACCTTTGACTATCTTCTTTTTGTTCAGGAGTTAAAGATTTATTTTTGTTCTTATCTACAATAGTAGGTACCAGAGGGCTAGCAATTTTAATAGTAGATGCCTTTCCTTCAGCTTCTAACTGTTTATGCATTTGCTGTTGTTGATGCCGTTGCATAGCTAAAAGTTTTTGCTGAATTTCAGGAGAGGTATGCTGATTCATCAAAGCTTGTCGCACAACTATTAATTGAAAAGGAATAATTCAAAATGATCAAATAGATTGCACAACTTCACAATCTTAATAAAAACAAATTGAATAAAAGCTGAGGGAATATAATAAAGGAACTTTAATATTCATTAGAAATGCAATGTTAAATATTCTCCCAACATTGGATCACTAGTTTGAAAAAATTGCATTGATAAAACAATGAGAACACTACATTTGATTATCACTGATTAAAAAGTTAGCAGGATTCTGCAAAATTATGCTATTGTATACTTTCACCATAAAAAAATTTCCAGGCTAAAAGTTTGATTTTTTTAATAAAATGAATCAAACAAAGCATTGCATATTCAAAGAAAACAGGCTAATTTTCTCTTCTAATAAAATTGTATAATAAGTTTTTAAAGTAACATAAAGATCTGAAGTCAAAAAATTATTAGAATACTAACTTGCTTCATGTGACTTAATGCAGCTTTGTGGTTTAGCAATAGTTAATCATCTTAATTGCATAAATTAACAAAAATATTTTTTTTATAATTGTCATAAAAATACACCAATAATTAAAGTCTTCACATTGGCTTTGAAGTGAAACGAAATAACTGTAGCTGTTCCAAAACCATATGTGTGATCAGGTGTTGAAATGTATGAGAAAAGTACACAGCATCATACTATATGTATGTTTGAATCTGATAACTATGTCTGAATTATATATGGTGAATTCATTCTACAAAAAATACTATCACCTGTAATACTACAATAATAAAATTTAATAAATTATATTAGCAAAATTTGTTTTACTTAAAATAACCCCATAAATTATGCATTACAATATGAAACATTTTAAAAACTATTTTAAATTCTCTCTTTATTTCAAATAAAAGAAATCAAAAATTTAAGTAATTACATTGATTTTTTGCAGCATAAAAAAGAAACAAAACACACAAGTTAAATTTTTTAAATTATAAATATTCTGATAGTTAATAAAAGAATAACAATTAATACTTAAATATTCCCCTCCTTCTCCCCCCCCAAAGCTTAAAAAACAAACAAAACAACTTACTCTGCTGTTTGAGAGCATTTGTCAGTACAAATTGTTGGGAAGTTCCATCGCCTTTGCTTGTAACAGTGACCACTTTTGTTGGACTTGTCAGAATCTGTTTCCCATCAGGAGAATTTACTTTTACAGGAGTGGGAGACAATAAGATTTTGCTTGTTTGGGAAGTACTCTGAGATTGACCAGATGCAACAGCAACTTGAGGAGCAACAGAAGTCACAGTAGGCTGCACCACGGTTGTCAGTCCTGGAATAGTAACTGCTGTCGTTTGTAACCGAATTTGCTGACCAACAGGAGCAACAGGACGCACTGAAATTTATTAAAATTTTACTTCAAGAAATAAATTTAATTCATGCTCAGTGAAGACAAACTCATCTCTGTAGGTGAGTGAATATTTATTAACATCACACTATAAAGCAGCACCAGGGCTATTGGAGAAGACCGCGTAATTTTTAACGAAAGAACCATGGTCAAAGAGGATGACACATGAGCCAACACCCTATTTTTCTAACTTCCACACCTTGTCAACATGAGGATTTTGAGCCATGACAGATTTAACATGCATCAGCTCTCTAGGCAGTGGGTCTTCAGTTGCACTAGGACTCAAACTCATGACTATGTAGTCTTGAGTTTGTGACCATGACTACTAAGCTATTGAGGTTACTATTTCACTCAGTAAATATATATATCCCTCTTTTTGCTAAATGTTGTTTTTGATATATTTGTGTATTATAATTCAGCATAAGAATCAAATATGGTTTTCTGCAATCTGTAATTTGATATGAAAAATCTCAAGCAAAATAAGCAAGCTTAGAAAATGCAGTAAATGATACAATAAAAAGTTAATTATTCCAGATCATTAATTCTTAAACTGTAGTATGTACATTCCTGGAGTTAAACATGACATTTCCATTTTTGATAAAAAAAAAAAAATTTCAGTTACATTATGCGAAACTTGTAATTACTTTAAGATTTAAAAACAATTTGGAAAAATATAGAGAAATAAGAAAGCTGTTACAGTGTAGAAAAAAATCATGTAAAGGCATATAAAAGTACAAATTTGTATAAAAATTTAACTATATTCAGGGGGGGAAAAAGATGGTGATTAATTGCTGTTTAAATACAACTGAGGTAAAAATACTTTGATAGAATAAACTACACGCACACTTATATCAAATCAATGAAATTCTATTAAAATCTACAATTACCATTCTCTTACACACAAGCATAAATTATTATTTAACTTACCAGGTCTCGCTGAGTTTTGTACACCTGGTGCTTGAGGTCTAATTTGAATCAATTTAGATGTGGGGGGAGTTGCAGTAACTGTAGCTCCAGCACTTGATATCAAATTAGGAGAAATAGCAACAGGTGATTGAAACTTTATGAAAGAAACAATATTAATTTCAATTATTTCAAAAAATTCCAAATACTTTAATATTTTCGACATATAACTATACTACATACCTTTATTTGAGCTGCTTGTCCTGGTGATACCAGTTGTATTGTACCAGGTGTAGCTATACTAGCAACTGTGGGCATAGAGATAGACATAGGAGTTGCAGATGATGTTGCTAAAGTTGCAACCGCTGCTCCTGTTGTAACTGTTGGAGCTGGTGCTAGTGAAATAGTTGGTCTTAAGGCAGGTAATTGCACCTGCTGAGTTTGCTGTGTAGTTTGTACAGCAGGCTGTTCAGACTGAGTTTGTTGAACAGGCATAGTAAGCAACTGCAAACGTCCATCAGCCAACCTAATCAGTTGTTGACCTAAATTTAATATTAATTTTAACAAAATTCTCATCTTTCCTTCTCTTAAAAAGTAAACTAATAATGCATACAAATTCAATACTGATATTTCAAAAAGTCTTTTTAGTCATTATTACAGGAAACAAAATAAAATTATATGTATAATTAGAAATTCAATAGTATAAAAGTACAACTAAAAAAACATCTACAATTGCAACTAAATTTCAAATCCTATCATTTAATAATTTTCTTAAATTACTATCCATTACAAACATTGAAACTTTCAGCAAAACAAACTGCATTTAAAAATAATGATCTTCGTTAAGCATTACCTGGCATGAGTCCTCTGACTTGTAGTTGACCATTGGGCCCTTGTATCAATTGAATTTGAGTACGTATAGGTCCAGTTGGTGGAGTAGGATTATTGACAACAGGCTGACGAACTATTTGACCACCCAACTATGTAAAATCAAAATAATTTTCAAAATAATCAGAATTTTTAATAAACTAAAAAACTAATTCTTTAATGCAAATTTTTTTTTTTAAATAATCAGGTATTGAAACTTTACTTTAAATTTCATAACTTTTTCTACAAAATGTTTTTAATTGAATTCTTTTCAAAAGTGGCACATTAGAAACATAATAAAAAAAATCGCACAAAAAGTTCACATTTTGGTAAAAGAAAGAAAAGAATTTAACAAATCTTTAAAAATATAGTCTTAAATAAAGCATAAAAAGTAATTTAAAAACAAAATATTATCATTAACCAACATACATACATTTGAATTCTTTTGATGAGCTTTTTTAACCTTCTCATTTTAATAAATTTTTATCTCAAAGACAAAATTTTTATAAATCATCCATATTACAGAATATACAGCTTCAATTAAATTTACTTTAAAAATAATAGTATACTGAAAACACACCAAAAAAAATTCAAAAAATATTTTTTTAAAAATTCCATTTATCCAGTTACTTACAGTCAACACTGTAGGTCTAGTCGCTGTATTAGAGGCATTGGCAGTATTTGGAGTTCTTACAACCAATGGCGACTTGGGCAATATAGTAGTAGCCATGGAAACTTTGGTGTTTGTGGTAGTCAATGATGCTAATGATTTCACTACAAAAAAAATTTTAATTTAAATTTTCTTTTAAAAAAACTTGAAGATTTCAGTACAAAAAGAGAAAATAAATGAAAACATACCATCTGTTTTAGGTGTACGACTGGTGAATATTCGTCTAACACCTGGATATGTTTTAGTATTGGAAGTTGTTGTAGGAGATGATGACAAAGTCGTTGATACTAATGATATCTAGAGAAAATGAGGCAACAAATTTTAAAATAAATTGCAAATATTAAAAACACATACACAAAATATGAAAAACTATTTTACTTTAAGCAAATATATATATATAAATAAAATAAAAATGCTTCCTAAAAATTCTTGACAGTACATTAAAAATGTAGATGGATTAACACTTTTTTTTTGCCTGAATACCAGTAAAAAATTTGAAAATTCTCCAATTTCCCCTCAAGAGAATGAGGAAAATCTGTAATGCATGATAAATACTCCTTTTATTTTCATAAAACCAGGAGTAAGATAATTCAAAAACTCTTTATGAATACAAGAATTAAACTGAAAAACTTAGCATAACTTCACAAATACTAAATAGCATAACTCAATAAGTATCTTGGTATATATATCTAGAAAATATGTTCAGATTTAATAAAATTTTTAATACAACAGCAAATTAATAAACATATTTTCCCCCTATCTATTCCATATATAGAGAAAATATTGGCCAGAGAAAACGCGGAACTTTAAAATATTTTTTAAAAACAAAAAAAATTTAAGAATTTAATTACAAAACCTTAAAACTACTTAAAATGAATTTCCACTACAAGAAAAATTATTAAAGCTTTATTAAGCAAAAATTTCAAAAGCAACTTGAAAAATAAATAAATAGAGCTTGAAAAAAAACTTGTACCAGCATTACATAAAATACATGACTTTATTCCTATAAATATAGCAGTAATGAATGTTTCAAGTGCTGTGAAAGCTGCAAATAGGACACAGAAGTTAGAAAAGCTACCAAACAAGGTTAGAGCTTATATGCATGCTTAATGTATATAAGTTTACCTTTGTTACAGTAGCAGAAGAAGTTGTAGAAGAAACAGAGGTAATTTTTGAAGTTTTTGGATTAGAAGAGAGAGTTACTTTATTTGGAAGTTTAGATGCTTGGCCAGACTCCAGTTGCCGTTTCTGCTGTAAGGCTAGTCTTTGCTGCTGAAGTTGAGCTTCCATCTGTGCCTTAATTTTTTCTGTACTTTGTTGATGAACTTGCCGATCTCGTAAATGTTCTCGCTTCTTTTTCTCAATCCTAAATTATAAAAAGTACAAAGTATAGCACTTTAGCATTTAAAACTGCTACTTAAAAAGAGGAAATATTACAAAACTAATGCAATAGCGAGTAGTTTTGAGTTCCCAAAGGAAACTGTCATTAGCATAATTATCAAAATTTACAATTTTAACAATTAAAATTTTAATTTATAACAAGCTTAAAGCACATTGGAAATTGAAAGTTACAGGTTCAAGGTTTATATTTTTCGCAAAAAGTATCTAACAAAAGAATAAATTACTAAAGGAAGTATTTAAGTTGTGCTCAAATTTTATTGGCTAAAGCATATGAAAGCAAATAAGCACAATGAATTAAACCCAGCCTAATCAAATAAAATGGTTTCAAGGGCTACTTTGATGACATGCAATGCTCCTGCAGGTCTCGCATTACACAAAGATGCCCTTAAAATAATGTTATACAAATACAAAATGCATTAAACTATATTATACTATGAATAGTTATAATCAACACTGCAGTCTTAATGGGATATTTGTTTATCCTTTCTTTCATTTAATTTTTGTAAATCTTTATTTGTACTTGGTACTTAACAGATTTTTTAATTAGCATCAGTTAAAAATACATGTGACAAACTCTTCATAAATTCTGTCTAAAAAAATGTTTTACAAACTCAATTGAATCTAAAAGCTCTTACAAGTTGATGTGTGCACAAAGTATCTTAAGTTAGAATACCTCTTGGATGTAATGTAAGTATTGTAAAAATTCCTTTTTGATGTGGATGCAAAAATCTTTAATTTCAATGTTTCATTTTAACTCAATGAACTGTATTTGCACTTTTCTAGAATAATGTTATGTCAACATAAAATAGGCGTGAAAATATTTCAAATATTTTGTCATGTGTTTAAATTCTGAAAATGACTATCAAAAATGCAGTTTTAGCTTCTTTCTTCATCAACATGTTTGAGAAATTTTAGGTTCGTGCTTAAGAAAGTTGTTAATATTGAGCATTATTTTAAAATTTGCATTTAAATAATGACTTGTTGGTAAATCTTTGACAAATATAAGCATTGATTATAAAATTATCTTGTCATTGCAAGTCCATCTTAACCAGATTTTGTTATACCAACTAAAAAAGCATAGGTCTAACGACCAATACTCATGGTTGCCTAACAAAACCAATTCTTCTAGTAACATTTAGCATTCGTGGATATCAAATATTAAACTGGAGTCTGCAGTCCCACTAGCATATTATAACAGGGAAACATGTTAAGTCTTAATCATTTAATATTTTTTGTATAAACAAGTTTCAATAGAAATATGAAATGCCCCAGAGTAGGCACAATTTATCATGGCAGGCTATATGTTGTTGTCGTGTGCTTCCCGCTGGGAAGGAATGAAAGTTGCCATTGCCTGTGAGACAGGTTGGACTTCTTAACGATAGATGGCGACACCACCTATCTCCACCTCCACAATTTTGGCATGGAGCTGAAGGGGAGGGAAATATTCTCCAGCCCCCTGCACTCGTGGTTTCTGCTATGCCCGCCCACAAGACTTTCGGACCCACTGATTTAATGAGCACGTACTTCGTCTATACTCGGTGTTATTTAGTGGCATCGGGCATCAAACCTAGGCCCTCCGGTCTGGAGTCCGATGCTCTAACCACTAGGCAGGCTATATGCCGCTCACGAGTTGACCAGGCTGAACTAAACAGACAAGGGAGAAAATCCTCAGCTTATAGTATTGTATAAGTCTCAGAATCTTGTTCATCAAAAACTCTTTTTTTTTTTTTTTTGCAAAATTTGAATTAACTTGACAGGAATCCTTTAAAAGAGAATTAAAAGGAAATTTTAAATTAATAGTAGAGTAAATTCCTATGCTTCAAAATTACATGCGAAATAAAGCAAAATACATAATTAGCAAAGGATATAAATGAAGTATAGATATTGAAGCATGAGAAATATATACTCACATTTCACCAAATTCCCTGATTTCCCATAAATCAAGATCTTCTTCTGGTACCCAACTTTCAGTAACTGTTGGTAATCTATTTTCAGGAGACTCAGGCCTACGTCTCTCTCGTAAACCACTTCGTTGAGGCGTGGATTTCACTAAAAAGGAATATATCACACATTTAAGAGATAATATAAGTCATTATATTATTTACCTTTTAAAAAAGTAGAAAAATAATTATGGAAATTTTTCAGTAGTGTATTATTACAAAGGATGTCAATTTACATTACATTAAGTATCTAAAATTAAATGTTTTATTTATATTTTTTCCATAAAATATTATTTTAGAGGCAATTCTTTATGTTGTTGACAAATTCAATCATGAAATATCAGAGAACGTATTGCTAAATAGATTAATAGCTTAAAATGGAAATATTTTTTAATAATAAAGCAAATCTTAGGGGAAAAAAATCTACTGCATATTTTCATGTTACTCACAAAATAATAATCTCTTTCTTACCTCTAGGTTTGGAAGGCAAATCAATAGGCACAGTTATCCTTCGGACCAGGTATTCAGACCTCAAGCCAAACATGCCCACATCCCTCCGCTGAAGCAATTCCACAGTTTGGACTTCAGTTTCAGTTGATATAGTATTTGTTCCACTAGGTGGAGGTTTTGCTTGAACATCATCCCAACGTATGCAAGACCAAATAACACGTAACTGTAGTGCTGCTTCATGAATACTACTCAAAGTTTGAGTCCTAAACTGCCAAGCAATCTTAAAAGATGGTCTTGGACATGTACCATAAGGCCAGATGTATGGATTATTTTTGGCATTATAATTGAAACCTGCAGTTTCACGCAAACCAGATTTTTTACAAAGTCTACGCAATTCATGAGGAGGTAACGCAAGAATACTTTTAATTTTAGCAGGAGTCGTAAATCTATTACATGGAGGTAGTACACCTTTGCCAATTTTCTTTGACTTTTTTGAAGTCCTGGCTTTTCCCAAAAAAGCCTTTTCTTTAGTGCTAATATCTTTCCTAATACAAGTAGGTTTTATATCATCATTTGCATTAACATCTTTGACATCAAGACTAGAATTTTCATCATCTGTTTTTTCTGTTTTTGGAATAATTGATGTTATTGGAAGGGTAGTGTTATTGACAACTTTAGACTCACTGTTTAAAAGCCCACAATTTGTTATTTGCTTTATGAGAACAGTCTCTGCTTTGGTAGGATCTTTAGCGGTAATAATCTTTTTATCAATCCCTGCAGCATTAATGAAGTTGATTTTTGCAACTGACTGATCAGGAGCTTTACGGACTATAATTACTTGTCCAGGACGAAATGTGCGGCAAGAAGGAGAATAGCAACTACATTGCCCTCCAAGTTTTTGTTGAGGATTTTCTGATCGACAAAGAGGAGAATAGCAACGTCTAGGAAATTTCAATAGAGAAGTGCCAGTAGCTACTTTAGTTTCTTCAATACTGTTACTACTAATCTCTCCATTAGAGAGAGTTTTAGTTATTTTAGGTTTAAACAAATCTCTTCTACCAAGCTTGCTAGCAATTGCCCGAGAAATTTCTGTAGCAGTTGCACCTTTTTTAACAAGCAATTTAACACTATGTGGTGGGTTAAGATTACTTGATTTCACTTCAACCTTCACTAGACTCGTAGGACTTTTCTTTTCAACTGTATCAGATGCATTTTCTTGAGCTTCAATAGTTTTCATGCGGATATCTAAGAAATCATCCAGTTTACTTGATTTGGGTATTCTTGGATAAGTGCTTCTTACTTTTTCAACAAGACCTTCAGAAACATTTATCAAATCAACATCTAAATCTGGATTCAATCGATAAGAGGTTAAGACACCAGCATTTTTTGGTACATATTTCTTTTTCATGATTGGCTTCTTATCAATAGATTCCTCAATACCCACTGGTTCTTGCTTTATAGTTTCCACATCTAACATATCTGTATCAATTTCTTCTGGCGATTCAATTTTAACATCACCACCAAAAGCAAAACTAGAAAATTGTTTAATGTCTTCAGGTACATCAACAACAGTTGATAAGTATTCCTTTGTCTCCAAGACCTTAGGTTCACAGCCTTTTTCAGTTACAACAACTTTATGAGGACCAGCACGCAGACCAAGTTCTGAGCATGACTTAAATCTATACGTTCGAGTGTAGCTAATATACCTCCATCCTCCTTGGCCAGTTATACGATATTCCTCGCCCTTTTGTTTCCAAACCTGAAAATAATTTTAAAATGTACATTAAAATGTGCATGTGAATACATTATTTTTTTTTAAAAAAATCGACAATAAAATTGGGGGTTGCCATTTTTTTTAAAAAAGGTACTAACCCACACAAAATATCCAGTTTATTTTACTTTAAAATATTTAATACTTTAACTTTGAAACTATCTTAATACAAGATAAAAAATTTCAACTTTTCTTTTTACCTGATGTTTAAGTCCCAAGGTATATTTTACCCACATGGTTCTATCCACTTCTTCCTCTGGTCCTTCCCGCTTTTCTTTTTTCTCCTGTTTCTTACGATCTTCACGATCTAATGCAGTTGTGCGTTGTAATCTAACATGACCTATAAATTAAAAGATTTGATTATAATTGCTTTCAGCACAAAGTTTTAAATTACACAAATAATTTTTCATGCACATAAATTAAATTTTGTATAAAAATAGAAAGTGCAAAAGGAAAAAACATTTATTAGCAAACCAAAACTAAGGAACCTTTAAATATTTCATTAAATATAAATCTTAAAATTAATGGCATGTTAGGTACCAGTATGAGAAATACATTTTTATGAAGTTAATAATTATTAACTAACCCATTAGCATAATTTAGTCCCTTCCTCTTGAACCAATAAGAAATAATTAAAAAAGTTCAATTAAAGATTTGATTTTTTTGTCCAATTGAGATAAAATGTGATCAAATTCTCTCCCATTGCTACATAATCAGACTTTTTATTTATCACACTTTCTCTTTCGCCAATCAGTGATTATGCCCCTCTAAAACTTTCTTTTGATTCTTACAGTCAGTTCAAATGGATCCCCATCCTGCAATATGTGATGTCTTCATCAAATTTTATACAGATACAGCCAATTACCATGGTCATGATTTAATCAGCATTTTGTCCCATCCATCTTCACTACACGCTTTAAATAAAAGCAACCATGTCACAGCAAATTCAAATGCATTTTAATCTAGCAAAATGTATTCTTTAAAAGATTTAGAGGACAATTTTTATTATATAAAACAGAGAAAATATAAATAATGCCAAGATTGAAAATAAAATATGTTTTACCTAAAGAATCATTCCATACAGTGGTAAAGAGAACTGGTTTCATACAAGCCTCCAAAATACTCAAAGCAAGTGCAAATTCTTTTGGAAATGTACACTTATTTACAGCCTTTAACCAATTACTGCGATGAATTGTCCAATAAGCATGAAGCAAATAAGCAGGAATATTATTTTCAAGTTGCAAAATTGCTTGACGCAATGTTGCAACAGTAAATCCTCTGTCTCCATGGGTTGTACCCTGCCACTTGAATTCACTAGCAGTCGTTAAACTAAATTTATGAGACAAGTGTCGCCTTTTGTCTCTATCTTCAGCATGTTGATGTTTATTAAGAGCTAAAGTATTAGTAGCATACTGATTAGAATAATTTTTGCCAATTGTCTCCACCCCCAATTTGAAAAGTGCAGGCCCAGTTGATGTTGAAGCATTACTTTTTGATCGAGTAGTCATTCGAGTGATTTCACCATCTTTGCTAACAATAATAATAGATTCTTCTCCATTCTTGCGTGTTTTTACAAAATTTCCAACCATCTTGTTTTCACTTGAAAATGTTCTTGGTGTTAAAGCACCAGTCTTAGATCTTGTAACAATGCCACCTTTTTGACTATCAGCTGCAAAAGTAAATAAAAAACATATTCAGTAAAATAGCCTAAAGGGAAAAAAATAATACAGTAAAGAAAAGACAATACAACATTAACAATATATATGATTGCATAATAATTGGTTAGAAAAATAAGCATAAAAATGCTACTAAAACATAAAAATCTATTTAAGAGGAAAAGTTTGTGATCTTTAATGTCATTTTTTAAAAGGTTTACTAGTGACTGAATTATGTCTAGAGCAATATATAAAAAATATATTTATATAAAGACTTACTATCATCATCATCTTTCTTTTCTAAACGTATAAAATTTCCTTTTCCTCCTTTAGCAAATATCTTCAGATGAACACCCTTTTTAGCATCTGATTCATCCGATTTCTCATTTTCTATATTCTCTTTAGGAGGATCATCTATATTGTTACCTTCCGAGTCACAATTACTTGATTCTTCATTCATATCACAGTTACCATCAATATTGACATTGGCCTCATTGGATCTGCTATTATCATCATTCTCCACATCTTCCGATTTTCGATTTACTTCATCGTTTTTTAATTTGATCTTATCATCTGAATTACTCTCTGATAATAAATTTTCTGATTTCACATCATTTTGATTTAATTTAGATGAATGTTCATCAAGTTTTTCCATGTTGTTGACCATTTTAACTGAAAAAACAAGTAAATAAATAAGTATATGGAAAAGGAAAAAAAGTTTCTCGATCCAAAATTTTCCAAAAGCTTAAATAATTCTAAATGTTGAACATGTTATAAAAAAATTAATTCATACATAAATATAACCATTCTTATACAATTATAACATCTCACCAATAACCCCAGGGCATTAAATTTTCTTGGTCAAAATTTAAAAAAATGAATTTGAAAAATTTATTGCAATTTAATAGGGTGTAAAAAGTACTTTTTAACTTCGGTATTCATTCATCTGAACAAATGTACCATTTTATTCCACAATTTTATGCAGATGGAAAGGATTATTTTTTTAGCTGAAGTTTAACCCTTTCCCTTCACAGTAACTTGTAATATTGAAACATTTTTGTGGTCCTTTTATGCCAATATTATGTTGCACACAAGTTTAGTAATTCCAAATAATATAAAAAGTTTTCTAAACTTCCTATGCACAATGTTTTTTTATATCTTCTTCCCATACATTTTTAGAATGACATTTGAATACTTTTTGACAATAAATATAAAATATTAGAAAAAATCTAAAACAACAGATGTTTTATAGGATGATTTTCAGGTTCCAAGGATGAAATCACAGAAGAATTTTGTACAGGAAAATATTATTTCCTCTCATAAATAAAACAGAATTAAATGAAAAGCATTAGCTCAAACTCAAAATTATTAGAAAATAAGAGGATTAAATATAATACTTCACTTAATTAGAGGAGCCACTAAGATTTATCTTACAATTAATTGTTTTCATGACTATTTTTATACTATCTTGAATAAATAATACCTATCAATAATTATTAAATTATGGACATAAATAACTGTATATCCATTTGTGAAGATAAATACATATTTAAAGATACTTTTAATAAATTTGAAAACATTTTAGTCACTTGAATATCTTTTTTAATGATAAACACTTAAAATGACAACTTAAAGAGAAAGCATTGAAATGAAGTAAATGATTTAGCAATAATTTTAAAAGAATGTTTTTAAAAGAAAAGATATTTGTGAAAATTATAAAATATGCAATTTATCAGGAACAAAGACTTCTCCTTACCTTGATCTTCAAGTATCGCACTCATATGATCTGAATTTGGAAAGCCAGTATTACACCACTGACCGTTTTCATTCATTGAACCATCAGTTATCTGAAATGCCCATACAAAACAAGATTATGTTATTTCATATATAAAAAGCATTCATAAATTAACATAATAAACTTATTCATATTATTCAAACTTATACTTATCAATTATTTAAAATAATCAAAAACTAAATTATTTATTTAAAACATTTACCTCTATCAATGATACAATAACTGCATTATTATAACACGGAAAGAATTTAAGTCTTTCAGAATACTATTCAAAAAAATTCATTCTATTGTTAAATTTAAAACATATGCTATAAATCTTGATTTTTTGTATGAAGTTAGGAGATCTATTTCATTTTACTGTAAGCAATGAAAATTTTGTTTTACAAATGCAAAGTTTTTTTACTTAAATTTTTTTATCAACAAACTATGAAAAAAACCTATTATATAATAAATAAATAAACAAAAAGATATGTAATTTTTAATGAAATTATAAAATTTCCCTTGTATTATATATATTTATAAAGCCTAAGGTAAATACAACCATTAATTGAAATAAAATTAACACACATTAGACTATAATTCAGCATATGTCAACTGCAATTTTAGAAAAAATAAAGAGGATAATTTTTATTATGCAACATTTGAATCAACTTCAATTGGAAATTGAAGCTAATAAAAAAAATGATCAATTATAAATAAATTTTTAAAATGTGATGTTGAAAAGACAGAAATTTGTAAAAGTTTAAATAATGACAGAAATATATTAAAAATATAGAACTTCTAGACAAGAAACAAGTATATTTGTTCTGCAAAAGAAACATTTATCAATCAACAAATCTGCTGTTAATACAATTAAGAATAACATAATTTTGTGATTAATTAATTTAAAAATCCTAACAAAGTTATTAAATTTCATTCTTATCAGACTAGAAGAAGCTGTTTAAATTTTTGAAGGATAACAAATTAAGACACTCAATCACTTTAAGAGGAATATTTGAGGCATAATTAATAAAGCTATTTGGAGCAATTTTACAATTAACACTTTTATTTCATATATCACATCTAAGAAAACAAGTAATTAATACACACCAACATCTTTTTCCATGTTATTTAACTTTGTAATCTTTTTATACTGGGAATAATACAATTACACATCTTTATTACATTTTTTAAAAATATTGTTTTATAGAGCATATTTTACTATATATAAAGTATTTCTCATCAATATACTTAATTCTTACATTAGATGCCATCATTGCTGCAGCTCTCTCAGCTTCTCGTAATCTTTCCTCCTCTTTAGCTTTCTGAATTGCTCTCTCGCTTTGTAATTTGGCTAAGGCAGCTATAAAAACATATATTAAACTTATAAAAGAAAATGAAAATTTTGTTGAAAAAAATGTAAAAACAGTAAAGAACCAACCTTTAAGAATAAGTACTTAAATTACTATTACTAACAGTTAAATAAATTAAATTACTCATTTTTCTTATTTTTCAAAACAAATTTAAGTTAAATAAGTATTTAAAATCGATATTTGTTTTTTTACAACACAAGTTCATTAAGCTATACGTTCATTATACATAAATTTTAAAATTGTATTCCATTGAAATATATATAAATACTCCCTGAAAATCACCTCAACACAAATGAGAAACTAAAAATTAATTAACAATTACAATTAAAATTTATAATCAAAGCCAGAACAACAGGAATTACTGATTTATTCATAATATGCTGCACCTCATAAGCAGATTTACATTTGAAAATCATTCAACAAATTACTAAACTTAAAAAAAATTCAAACTCTTCAGTACATTTCATAACTTTTAAATAGGGTAAATATATATATACATTAAATCAGTTTCAGAAACTTTACTGAACTTACCATTTTCAACTTCTAAATATGATTTTTTATTTCCTTTTGCACTATTAGTAAGTTTCTCTGTAATATCCATTTGTCTAATAATTTCTTCTCTTAAATCTTCTAAAGCTCTATATAAATCATATTCCAAATCATTTTTATCTAAAACTTCCATTAATTCTTGAAATTGCAATTTAGTTGTGTAATAATAAGTTGAATCTTCTCCTTCACTACAAAAGCAAAAATACATACATTAATTATTAAAGTACTTATTTTTTAAAGTTAATTAAACTTTTTAAACTTTACAAATTGATACATAAATATCAACTTACAAACTGAAGGTGCTAATAAATAATTATTTTCTAGGTGTACACACAAAACTTTTACTAAAGTTACATGTTTATACGGTAAAATAAAAAATGTATATTACCATGTATAAGCTCAAAATTTTTGGAACATTTTCAAAGTGAAAGTAAGGGGATCGACTAACGTACAAATCTGCTAATCATGAGGAAAAAATATCATTTAAGGATACCAGGACATGCTCAAAAGAGTAAAATACCAAAAATAAGACTCTGTTCATGGGGGTATATATCTTTAAAATTTCCAATAGAGCTTAGATTTTTGAGTGATCTTAATAAAGATGTATTAATTATTCTGTAGGAAAAGAAAAATAATTTTTTGGTTCAATACCCCCCCCCCCCATTTACTTTAAGTTAGACATAATTTTTGAGATCTTAACACATGGTTTAGGTAAAACCCTAAGCCATGTGTTTTTTTTTTTTTTTTTTTTTTTAAAAACATTTTTTGTTGGCCATGGAAATGCAATACTAATTTTTAATAAACTTTTTTAGTATTTTTGCATGGGACTTTTTTCCATCAATAAAGTCCTTCAAAATCAGTGTCAGGCAGCTGCAAAATAACTTGTTATATTAACACCTCACAATAAAGCAACACGGCAAAATTAATTTTGAACATTGGGTAAAATGATAAGATGACACCGGAACTGGAACGCCTTCCCCAAACTACCACAGAACATCAATAGGCAAAACCCTTGACAAATGCATCAGTCCCTTCACATGGCAGACCTTCAGCAGCACTAGGCCTCAAATTCATGACATGCCAGCCACAAATTTAAGATGATAACCACTAAGCTGTACCACAGCATCAAACATACATGTATGTGCAGTACTATTATGTCTTGAATATATAATAATTGGGTAGAATAAAACCCTAGCATACATATTTAAACTACCACATCATAAAAAAAATGCATTTTCTCTTTTACTTTTAATATCTATTTACCCAATCTATTACAGTCCAAAACAAAGAAAATTCCACTTTAATAAATAATAGAAAAGGCGTTTACAAACTAAAACTCATGGATGGATTTTGGATGTGCTAGTTTGAATGAGAGACATTTTATTACACTCAAAAAAGTTAGATTTTGCAATTTCTTATTTCTAATGATTTGCAACAAACAATACTAGAAGCATGTTATTAAGACATATCACAGTTAACGTATTATTTTAAAATGAAAAATTTTTCTCTCGCCCATATGAATTTCAGTAGAAATTTCCAAGTCATAAATATAACAATTTAATGTGAAAAAATCATACATTTAAGGTATTAATGTATTACACCATCGACCAATATCCAAATAAAATATGTTGCTATGCACAATTTGCAATTAATAGTGGAAAACCATTTTCATGAATGTTCAAACACAAAAACAATAACAATGACAGCATTTTTTTAATTTGTGACATTTTTTGATTCAGTAAAATTGGGTGATGGTGTAGTAAGCAAGTTCTAAACTTAAGTAACTAGTTCTTATTATGCTACTTTTTCCCAAATAAAATTCGATGTTCCCTTTGTAATTTTATCTAATGAATTTCTATAACACATACAAGGCATGAAATCAATAAGAAAAGGGTACTTAACATCAGCTTGTTCACCATTTTTGCCAAATCAAGAAATAATGACACATACTTATATATAGCTAATATTAATAAAGTTTCCATTAAGTTCAAACATAATATCCTCATTAAAAAGTTACCCAAGTTTTCGTCTAGAATTTTTTTTTTTTTTTTTGAAGAAAAACAATTAGAATTTGAAATTTATACTTTATCGAAGAGAATGTAGAGATGTAATTCCAAAGATAAAGATCATTGCATTAACAGGAACAATATGTCTATTTACAAACAGGCAATCTGCTGCTTGTATAATGTGGTAGTACTTATTTATTTTTCTAAAAAATCACTTTTTTTTTTTGCAAAAATAATGGAATTTAAATAAAATACAATGAAAATATTTAAATTTGCACATTCGTGGTACAAGTTTTTAAAATATTCACAAATTTATTGTCGATGAACTGATATATAAGTATCATGAATAACAGTGGAGAAAAATGTTCATGTTTTCAACCATATCAATCTACAAAACAAATTTTAGGAATAGAAAATCAACACCACTGCAAAAGAATAATACATTTACCAAAAAAGGTTTCCATGTATTTAAATAGATGCATCCTATACAAAATACTTTATTTTCTGAAATTAAATTCATGCTAAGCAGTTATCTATATATATAAAGGAGAAAAGCGACTCACTCACTGACTGACTGACTGACTGACTAATCACGAAATCTCTGGAACTATTCAACCTACAGACTTGAAATTTGGTAGACATGTTCCTTTGATAGAGTAGACATCAGCTAAGAAAGGATTTTCCGAAATTCGAAACGCAAGGGGCGTTACGGGGGGTTAAGAGCTTTAATAATAATTGTTTCCATGTTTAAACTACTTGATGTACAATCTTGAAATTGGGTAAGCGGATTCCTTTCAGAGAGTAGAGATCCGCTACAAAATGAGTTTGCTAAAAAACGACCCCCAATTGGCGTTGCAGGGGCTTAGGGGGCGTTATAGATAATTATTTCTATTTTTAAACTATTTGACGCACTGTCTTTAAATTTGATATATAGATTCCTTTCGTAGAATAATGATCAGTAACAAAAGATTTCTAAGTGGCGTTGCGGGGGATTAAGGGGCGTAATAGATAAATATATCCGTTTTTAAACTACTTCACCTACCTGCTTGAAAATTGGTAGCTAAGTTTCTTTCCTGGAGTAAATATCTGCTACAAAATGGGTTTTGAGAAAATTGACCCCCAAGGGGTGTTGCGGGGGGGGTTAAGGGGCGTTATAAATTCCTATTTTTAAGTTATTAGACGTACAGTCTTGAAACTTAGTAAGCAGATTCCTCTCATAGGGTAGAGATACGCTAAAAATGGGTTTCGTGAAAATTGCCCCCAAGTGGCGTTGAGGGGACTTAAGGGGCGTTATAGATAATTATTTCCATTTTTAAACTATTAGACGCACAGTCTTTATATTTGATAAAGATATTTCTTTCATAGAGTAGAGATCAGCTATAAGAAGGTTTTGTGAAAACAGACCTCTTAGTGGCGTTGCAGGGGAATAAGTGGCGTAAGAGATAAATATTTTCGTTTTTAAACTATTTGACCTACCTGCTTGAAAATTGGTAGGAATGTTTCTTTCATGGAGTAAATATCCGCTACAAAACGGGTTTGGAGAAAATTGACCCCCAAGGGGTGTTTAAGGGCAGATATAAATAATTATTTCTTTTTTAAACTATTAGACTAACAGTCTTGAAATTTGGTTAGCAGATTCCTCTCATAGGATAGAAATACACTACAAAATGTGTTTTGTGAAAATCGACCCCTAGGTAGTGTTGCGGGGTTCAAGGGCGTTATTGATAATTTTTTTGCATTTTTTAATTAATTGGACCCACAGTCTTCAAATTTTGCTAAGCAGATTCCTTTCATAGAGTGCAATTCCCCTACAAAATGGGTTTTGTGAAAACAGACCCAGAAGTGGCGTTGCGGGGGCTCAAGTGGCGTTATAGATAATATCCCCATTTTTTAAACAATCAGACGTACAGTCTTGAAATTTGATAAGCAGATTCCTTTCGTAAAGTAGAGAACCGCTACAAAATGGGTTTCGCGAATATCAACTACCAAGTTTAATTTCGGGAGATTAAGAGGCGTAATCGATAAATATTTCCATTTTTAAACTATTTGATCATCCTGCTTGAAAATTGGTAGGCATGTTCCTTTCATGGAATTGAGTTCCTCTAACAAAGAGTAAAACGAAAAGTGACCCCAGGGATGTTTGCGAGGGGTCAAGAGGAGTTACAGAAAAAAGTTCCTGTTTTTAATTGTTAGACCCATATACTTGAAATTTGTTAAGCATGTTTCTTTTGTTGAATAGGATTGACTAAGAATAAATTTTAAGCAAATCAAGTTCGGGGGGGGGGGGTTGCAGGGGTTACTGGGACGTATTGACAAAAAAAATTACTTTTTTCGAGCTACAAGGACTATAATAATGAAATTTGGTTTGCATTTTTCTTTTGTTGAATTGAAATCCGCTAAGAGCGGTAATTTTGGAAAACGGCTCACAACGGGATTACGGGGATATTTGTAATAAAACTTTTGCTTTTTTCTGTTAGACTTGATTTGGCTTGCATGTTCAATTTACGGAGTAGAGATCCACCGAAAATTGGTTTTGCGGGAATCCACTTGGTTTTGAGTTACGAAAGAGCAAACATCATTCTATGCTTCAATTTTAGAGATTTTTAGAAAATACAAATTAGATGAGTTCTGCCCTTTTTTTTATCAACAGGTGACAGTTACAGGTATAAGTATATTTTTCAATTCAATCGAATTCTTAATGCTAGGACTTAGATATCAATAATTTATACATATATATAAGCAGTAAAAATTTATAAAACATCATGAAATACCCAGCGAAGCGGCGGGTAACAGCTAGTGTAATTATATA